>BDUI01001313.1:155621-190564 GCA_002335545.1 Apodemus speciosus
GGGGGGGGGTGATTGGGGAATAGGCAGAGGGAAGAGGACTTATGGGACATATGGTGAGGGGGGAACTGGGAAAGGGGAAAGCCTTTGGAATGTAAACAAAGAATATAGAAAATTAAAAAAAGAAGGAAGACCAAAGTGTGGATGTTTCAGTGCTTCTTAGAAGGGGGAACAAAATACTCACAGAAGGAAATATGGAGACAAAGTATGGAGCTGAGACTGAAAGAAACACCATCCAGAGTCTGCCCCACATGGGGATCCATCCCATATACAGTAGTCAAACCTGGAAGCGATTGCATATGCTGGGAAGTACTTGGTGACAGGAGCCTGATATGACTGTCTCCTGAGAGGCTCTACCAGAGCCTGACAAATACAGAGGCAGATGCTTGCAGTCAACCATTGGACTGATGGAGGAATTGGAGAAGGGACTGAAGGAGCTGAGGGGGTTTGCAGCCCCATGGGGGCAAGCAACAGTTGTCAACTGGCCAGACCCCCCAGTGCTCCCAGGGACTGGACCACCAATCAAAGAGTACACATGGAGGGACCCATGGCTCCAGCAGCATATGTGGCATATGTGGTCTTGTTGGACATCAGTGGAAGGAGCATTCCTTGGGCCTGAGGGTGTTCAATGCCCCAGTATAGGGGGATGTCAGGGTGGGAAGGCAGGAGTGGGTGGGTGGGGGAGCAGCCTCATAGAAGCAGGAGGAGCAGGGATGGGATGGGGGTTTCTAGAGGGGAGACCTGGAAAGGGGATAACATACCATTTGAAATCTATCAGCTGATCTGAGGATTCTGTTATAAAAATAAAAATAAGGCTACCCCCAAAGAACGAGAAACAGGGTACAACAAGGAAAATGACCCTTAACAAAGGTTACCTATTAGCCCCTGTAACTCCTGAACTTCTTATGTGGCCAGAGAGACTTTAGTGATTAAGGATCGTGAGTGGGAAGGATACTTAGACTATCTACATGGATTCTTATAAAAGACAGGGTCAGATCGAGGGAGAGAGAGAAGGGAAGAAAAGAGTCGATGATGGAGAAAGGAAGAGAGGGTCAAAGAGAGGAAGAGGGTGTCAGAAAGAGGCAGCACGTTTCCAGTTACAAGCACAATGACAGAGAATTTGGAAAATGCTGCACTACTTGTTTTAAATATGGAGGAAGGGGACCGATCATAAGCAAAGGAATTTAAGTGATACTTGGAGACTAGAAAAGGCAAGAAATATGCTTCTCTCTAGAGAAGGCTGATACAAACTGATTAGCCCAGTGAATTTGAGTGTGACTTTCCAGAACTTGGGGAGAGTAGTTTTTCTTGTTTCTTATTTTAAGCTGTGAAGTTTATGGTAATTAGTGAATGTAAAAATATGAGACTAATACAAGTCACTAAAATATCATTCATAACTTCTTATTCATGTGTTCATGTGGGGTTTTGAGCAGAAGATGTACAAAAGGCTCAGTCACTTCATTAACAAGCTAGGACGTAAATAACAAATAATAAAAAGACTTGAAGTAGGCAAAGCGCTTGGCAAAAGTCAACACAAGGACCAGTGACATGGCTCGGTTTGTAAGGACATTGACCGCCGCCCCCCCCCCCAGCCTGCAAACCTATGATCCTCAGAAGCCACACAGGAAGGAGGGAACCAACTCCCACAAAGTTGTCTTCTAACCTTACAGGCACCGTGATACCTGTACACACACTCCACACAAAATAAATGTCTAAAAAGCCATAAAAGTTACAAGGGACTGCAGAAAACAGAGACTTTCTTCACTTTGATCAAGAAGAACTTCAAAAAGCTCAATAACAACCGTGTGTGAAGCACTTCCTCCTAACATCAAGAAGTGGGAAGGACTTCAGTCCCTGATATATCCTCTTTCTAGACGTAACATGGAAGCATCTAGACTACACAACAAGGCAGCAAAGGCAATGAAAGGGACAGAAATGCACACAGATGGGAAAGGAAGGAGATCTGTATCTAAAACAAGCAAACAGCAGCAAAATACATTCATCAAGCTGCCGGCATGAGCAACGTAACGACGCTCAGTTGTGTGTCTGTACATTAGTGACAAGTAAATAGAAACCAAAATTACGATGGAAACTTATTTCCCCAGGAATGATATACTTAGGTATGAATTTGGCAAAACATCTTCAGTACTTAAATATCAGAGCTATAAAACACTTATGTAACAAATCAAAGGTTTAAATAAATGAGGCATACCAAGAATGTGAATGGGGATAGTCAATTTAGTAAAATATGGCAAAAGGTCTCCAAATTGATAGGTTTAAAATGATAGTCCATGATTTATACTGGCAAGGCAAAGTAAATATAACAAATAAAAACGTAAAAAGAACAAGACAGTGGGAGAGATCTCTCCACATTTCAAATTGCATCATTTAGCAACATGAGTAAGTGTGCAGTATCAGCAGAGGATTAGAGGCTAGGCCAGAGGAATAAAATAGCCAAAAATATGCACAAGTGATGATAGGCAAAGACTCAAACTATCCTCTAGAGGCAAAATATCCATTTCAATAGATGGTAGGAAGCAATTGGACAACCTTACATTAAGAAAAATAATAAAATTAGGCCTTAACCCCACACATTAGGACACAGATGTAGAAGGAATAAAGTGATCGATACTGGGTGATGGGGCATCCATGCTCCCTCCCTCGGAGTTTAGCCCCCGCCACCCCCCCCCCAAAAGCAACATGCGCCAGGGGAAGGCCACACATCCAAGCAAGCTCAAAGGGAACAGAACAGTTTGAACTTGACAGACTTATTTTTAAAAATCAAAACTGAATTGATAGGGAAGTGGTATCTAGGGAAAATTGGAGGGTGAATATGTGTGGGACAACCAGTCTGTCTTCTGGTTGAGCTAGGTTTAAACCCTGGTGACCCAGCAGGTGTTCCTTCAAGGGATGGAAGGCCTTTTGCAGTGCTCCCAGACACTAGGCTCCTGAAGCAAGGCTGTGGCTCTACATAATTTTGTGGCCATCAGTCACTTAGGGCAACGCCCCAAGCCCCTCCACAGAGGATGTAGCCTCAAGACAGATCTCCATTTTAATGAGGTACCTAAAGGCCTGAAGGGCTTAGCCAATTAAACTCTCCTTTCCAGACTCCTCCCTGCAAAAAATATTCAACCTCAGGCCTGCCCTGAGAAAATAGGGTATGGTTTCACTCATCACAACTCTCCTGCCAACAATAAATGCTTTAAAACCATGGACGGCCTCTTCTCATCGGGATCCACTGCCTTGCTGGAGCCATGGAGCAGGTCTTCCTCTAAAGAGCTGTGTCTAGTCTCATGCAGGAGGCCTCCCTGCACTCCCAGCCACTTGTATGCCAAGCCAAGCCACCCACCTGAGCAAACCAAGGGCTTTCATCCCTGTGGGACCTGCCTGGAGTTCTCCCACCCTTTTCCCTGCAGCTCTGCTCTAGAACCAGCCCTGAGGCCCCCACTTTGTTCTCAGCTCTTCCCTGGCATCCAGCAGTGTCTGCAGTGCCCCAAACTGAGAACATGTCATCTGTGGCCTCCACTGAGGCCTGGGGACCCACAAGCTGGCTTCCCCCAGTTCCCTTGGGACATCAGACTGTGCTTCCCCACCCCCAGACCTTGGGTCCTATTGACTTCACACAGCCCAAAGCCTGTCCTGCAGCAGTGTGGGATGCAGGAGTCCTGGGCTGGATGTGGGACACTATTTTAACCCACAGCAAATGAATTATTGAAGATAAACACACGTGTGTGTGTGTGTGTGTGTGTGTGTGTGTGTGTGTGTGTGTGTCCTCTTCTATCATTTCTTATTTTTGGAGACTGTTTCTCACTGAACCTGAAACTTGCCATTTTGGCTAGATTGGCTGGCTAGGAAGCACCCAGAGTGGGCCTGTCCCCTCTGAGGTCACAGCTCTGCCTGGGATTTATATGAATAGCTGAAACTCGAATTCAGGTCCTCATACTTAGACTGCAAGCAGTATACCCACTGAACTACTCTCTACCCAGCTAGTGTTTATTGTCACAAGGTAAGCCACTTATTTAAACCTAAAACGTAGATGACAATATGAGAGAAAATCTTCTAAGACCTAATGTTTGGTGAGGAACTGCAAGAAATATATCAAAAACATCTTGCCGGATGGAAAAACTGACCAACATCATCAAAATTTAAAACATTTGCTCAGGGAATAACAAGCTACAGTTATATTGTCTCCATATCCAAATCATATCTGTCAACCACATAGCTGATAAAGGAGTCATCTAAAGATAAAGAATTCTCAAGGCTTAAAAATTCAACAGTGAAACAATCCTATATGTATTCTTGAATGGAAGCTGTTTACCATAACAAGAATGGTCATGATTGTATGTGTTTAGAATGTAGGACCAGGGAAGGAGAGAAATTCTGTCATCAGCACTGGCCCCTTGACTCCTGTTGAAAGTTCTGTTTACATTCATTACTCCTCAAAATTATGTAGGATTCTGTCCAATAGCACAAGTGATCCTTAGGTTTGGAGGTCCCAAAATGAAAATTTCTGTGAGAAATTTATAACCACATCGAGAAAGCCTTTCTCAGTGCCCTCAAATAACTATAAAACCAAACAGGAGGGATAGCAGGAACCCCTTGGAGAGAGCCCTTTACTGGCCTTAATGTCTGTGTTCAGAAGAGCCATGAAATCCACCAGCAGAAGAGTAGTTGTTTTCAATTCTACATCCCTGTGCACATAACGGCTTGTGGTAGTAACACAAAAGTTAGGAGTGGTTTAATATAATAAAAATGATTTCTTGTGCAATGAAATTTTTCATCAAATACATGATTTTTTAAACCTTCTTGCAATAAACATTGATGTGCGTGTATCTCTGTGGTATGTTGACTTGGAGACAAGTCAGATAAATACCCAGAAGTGGTATAGCTGGGTCATTTTACACAGCTCTTTGGACATTAAGGGCTGGTGCAACCCTGTACCTAACAGCTAAAACCTAGGTCTCTGGCAGGAGTGGAATGGTTAGAGAGAACCTGATTATATGTACAGATATACACACATATATATGTAATATTTTGTATGTGTGATATATGTTTATGTGTGTAATATATATCATATGTAGGAATTTTATTAGTCATAATAAAGAATACAGTTAACTCATCTGCAGGAAAATGGATGCAACTTGAGATGTTCCTATCAAAAAATTAGGCCAAACATACTCATACACACCGATGCCATTTATTTACTTTATTTATAGTTCTGATATCTATACAGATCTTATGAAGATAAAATTTTATGTGTGCATATGACATGAAAGAAAGAAGTAAAATGGTCTGGGGGAAAAAAGGGGGGTAATGGCAGGAGTGTAGGGTAAACACATTCAACATAAATATAGATTTTATGAAAATTAAAATAACATAAAACAACTTTGACCAACCTTCTGATATATACATGAAAATGTATACATTACATTGGTTTTTGTTTCTAGATTTCCTTTCCCCAGACCAGTCCTCCGTTTCTTTTATTTTCAGTTCTCAGTTCACAAAATCACACTGCTGGCCCCTCTGGTGCCATATTGTTTTTCTTCTTTCTAAGTCATTGCCACTGAAAATAGCCCTGCTTCTTCCCTCAAGTCTTCAGGGCTCAGGAAAGAAAAACAGGACTCTGTTCTTGCAGCCTCTGGTGTGTGAGTTCCCCTTCTAGTTACCCATAGAGGGGAAGTTAGGAGCCTCACTTATTCTATGCCCAACTCCACTCTTGACCTGAAGAAATATACCCTTCATGCGCATGGAGCTGCTTGAGAGATTCTTTGCAGAGACATAGGTGAACCCATCCCTTCCTTATCTGATATCAAGCCATGACTAGTCAACCTAAAACAACAGGAAAACATCCTTCTGTGATGATCTCTGGTTAGGAAATCAGTTCTTTGGCATTTAACCCACTCCATGTCCTCTGTAAATATCTTTTATTTTAGCTGATTTTCCACTTCTTCCTTAATTACCCATTGGGATTCTTTACCTAGTAGTTTACACATGGAAGCAAACTCACACCAGAAAATTAAAACTAAGGCATTTTTTTTCTTATGGTTTTATTTTGAAGTAGTTTCGTATTCATAAGAACTTGTGAGGGCTGGGAATGGTGCCTTTAGTCCTAGCACTCTGGAGTCAGAGACAGGAGGTCTGACTTCACGGCCAACTGGATCTACATAGTAAGTTCCAAGCCACTCCAGGTTATGTAGAATGACTGTCTGAAAAAAAGTACAAAATTAGTTCACAGGAGTTGCTTTTATTGGTCTCTCCACATGATAAAATCTTACATAGTATATTGTCAAAACCCAGAAACTGATTCTAGAACAATATTCTAAATATAACCAGGAATGGGGGGGTGGTAAGCCAGCTGGGTTGGTATAATAGCTAGATTTAATAGTCCAGTGAACGACCTAGAATCACCTGGAGATAATCCCGGGGGAAGATCTGCCTACATTGAGTTGAACAAGTCTGGGAGATTGCCTTGGGTTAATCAATGTGACAAGACCCATCCCACTGTAGGCGGCACCATTCCCTAGAAAGAGGGCTCTTAACTATGTAAGAGTAGCATAACTGAGCTGAGCATAAGCAACCAAGCAAGCAAGCAGCATGCATGTATTCATTCTCTCTCTTCCCTTGATGGTTATGATGTGATTCGCTGTTTTATATTCCTGCTGCATTGACTTCTCTGCTGTAATAGACTGTAACCTAGGATTGTGCCTTAAATAAAACTTTTGTCACTTAAGTTGTTTTTTGTTAGGGTGTTTTAGTCACAGCAACAGAAAAGAAACTAGGGAAAGTTGTAAAACATATAGAAGCACAAGTTTGATACTCATGCTTTAAAACATATTCTGAATATTGTTGTACACTATTGGGATCCCTTCACTGAGGAGGTCAGTGGTAGGGACTCACTGTCCAGCCTGTATATCTATCCTAACTGATATGTCCCAGGTCACACTGAGATATGCTGCCTGAGAAAACAATGTGGACAAACCCTCAAGAACACCACCCAGGGATCTGAATCTGGGCTCTGGTCACACTCACATACACACTATGGATAGTAGATTTCACTAGTTTTTACACATATATTTGGAGTTTTTGTATAATGTTTGGATTTGTGTTTAGATTATGTACCCAGTGGTTTATCCATTTACCCCTTTAGCATACAAGAACAATTGTACACCCAGTATTAATAATAAAGAAAATAGGGAGAGATATAATTGGAAATTGATGGCAAGGAAGTTTGCAGAAGAGGTTTATAAACATATTCTGTATGGGTAAAAACCATAAAGAAATTTGTGTTCTATGTGGTGCTCATCAAATGGTAGTCTCAGAAGAAAAGATTTGCAGTAAGAGAATTAGATGACCATTTTATGGATGACCATCAGCTTGTCTCTTGCCAGCTCTTCATCAACAAGTGGTCTCATATGATGGGGTAGGACTTGCATGGATTATGTTTAGTCCAACAAAAACAGACATTGAACCCTGATATTACACCATTATCCAGATGATCAGTCAGCTCCCTGGAGCTGGGTTGATCACAAAGAACCACCTCTGTCATGGAAGGGACTGTATTTTGTTCTAACTAGACTAGATTCTCTGCACATATGCTTCTACTGATACTGCCATCTTTACACTTGAAGAATGCCTTGTTCACGTTCCTAGCATTCCACAGAGCACTGCTTATGATTAAGGACTTTACCTCAGAGTAAATGAAGCATGGGAGTGGACTCACGGGGTTCATGCTCCTAAGAATCGGCTTTGGAGGCTCAGTTATAGTACCAGGCAGTTAGCACAACCTATGCACTAGGACATTGCTCATTCTTATCCCTAGCAACCCATTAACAAAGTGTTTTCTATTACCTTAACCTTATACAGTGCTGGCTTATTTATATATCTTAGCTTCAAAGGGAAGAGTTATTCCACCAAGAAACATGGCAATGATTCAATGAACTGTTGCATCTGTTATTCATCCACTACACATGACTCCAAATCAGGAGGCAAAGGATGTGATGGTATTTAGTTAGGGTGGTTGATGCTAACTAGCAAGAGGAAAGTGGACTACTATTACACAATTGCAGTTTGAGTATTAAATGTCCCCTAGAGTCTTAGTTGATGAATGCTTGGTCCGAGGATGTACAGCTGGAGGTTCTCTTTTGGAAGATTGCAGAACTTTTAAGAGGGAAGAAGTGGGTCACCTGGACAGGAGCTTTGATACTTTATAGGCAAGCTCCACTTCCTGCTTCCTCCTGCTTTCTTCCTGTTTATGTGAGTCGAGCAATCCAGGTTGCATATTAACTGCCATCATGCTTTCTCTACCACGATAGAACACATACTCAAAGTGAGCCAATAAGTTTCTTTTATGAAATAATTTATCATTGAAATAAAAAGAGAGCTAACATAGGATGAACAATGTATTTTAGGGAATCTTTAAGTATCACTATGTCCTGAGATTAGGTTCCAAGAAAAACTTCAACCCAATTCAAAAAGTGCTGCTAATGGATCCTTCAAGGATTGAAGGTTATCATCTTCCTACCAGGTAAGAACTAAGATACTAAGATACTTGCTAGGATAAAAGCAGAGCCAAAAGAGTAGTAAAAAGGGGAACTGTGAGTAACAGCTTTGGCCTCAGGACCAGTTACAGAAACAAGGGCTGGACTTACCATGCGCATTGGCTTTGTGTTTGGCTACAGATGTGCTTGTGTGGGTACCTGTTAGGTGCAAATGGGTGGAATTACATTGATGGATTCCATGTGTCAGGTTCACTGGCCACCTTGCCCAGATATAAAGTCAAACATTTTAGATGTTTTAGAGAGGATGGTTTGGTCAAAGTTACCTTTTTAGTGAGAACATTTTAAAGAAAGCATACAGCTTTCCGGAATGTGGGGTGGGCTTCATCCAATTAGATGAATGGAAGAGAGAGAGATTTCCTTGAACGAAGAGAGGAAGGAACATGCCAGCCAGTGATGTGGGAACCTGAAATGCAACCTTGGCTCTTTCTAGTTCTCCACCCTGCTGGGTCAGCCTGCAGCCTTTGAAATGCTAACTTCTGTAAGTCTGTGAACTAATTCCTTTGGGAAAAAAAATAGTTTTCTCTCTGTATACATGCATGCATCCATTTGATTCTTTTTTTTTTTCCAGAAATTCCAAAAAAGGTTTTGGCTATTGCATGTAATTACAATGGGTGTTTGTGTGCAGAACTTTTGAATAGACATGACTTTTTTAAAAAACTAAAAAAAGAAAATTGAAAATGCATTATAGGATGTATTGCTATTATATTCATTCCCACTACCCTGCCTTATTTCCTTCCCTCTCCTTCTGAGTACCTTCTTCTTTAGTCCCCTTCCTACCTTTGTGACTTTTGGGGGGGGGTGCATTTAGTCAGAATTGTTTGTATAAGTATGAATCAAGGGCCATTTTCCACTGATGAAAATGTCAGCTCCTCCCTCTGTAATTATTAACTTCTAATAATTCCTCAGGAGTGCGTGTGGCCTTACAGATGCCACCCTATCTCTGATGGAATGTTGACTGCTCCAGGTTTTGTGTTGTTTCTGTGTTTTCATGTCTGCAGGGGATTCGTTGTATCTGGATGGAAGACTTGTGTCAAAGCCTCTCTCTCCATCCTCCAGCCCTTCAACCTTTCCTCCTTCTTCTCAGACATCATCGGACTCTGCAGCTACGATGACGATGCCGGTATCCCAGTGACGGCTGAGCACTCAGCAACCGCAGCACACTGACCAGCTGTAAGGAAGCTCTATATTAGCCACTCTCCATAACGGGTGGTGGGGGTGGGTGGGGGGAGTTTGGGGGGAGGACAGACTCTCTGCCCAAAGACTGAAAGCAGCCCCATGCTACGTGTAAGAACATAAATATTTAGAAGACAGTTTAACAACAGGATAAAAGTTTTTGTTTACCAAGGATAATTAGAAAAATTGGTAGATCATATAACATATTTTAAATTTGTGAAAATTCATTTTTCAGGGGTGGCTCTACACATCATTGTTGGACTTAAGACAGTTTTAATAAGTGTAGAGCTGTAATTTCCCATTTAAATTCTGTAAGCCTCTGCCATTCTTATTCTGTCTAAATTTAAGACATTATTTTTATCTCCAAAACCTTTCTCTATGTTCTTTTCAGATAGCTCTAGCTGATGAAGAGAGGGTGACTATGATTGGATAAGCCATGTCTTTTCCATAGATCTATTGCCTGAAACAATCCACAGTTCCGAAAAAACATTCTTAAAAGCCAAGTGCAAGTTATCTCCTGCTGCATTACAAACCACCTTAACCCTTACAGGCCTTACTCAGCAGCTTTGAAAGCTGACCAGAGGGCAGCTGAACCCTCTGACAGAGACTCCCAGAGGCTATAGGCATCTCAAGGCCTAGCTCACAGGCCCACTCCATACTTGTCAGCAGAATTCAGGTCTTCCAAGGCTGTTGGACTGAGGACTTTAATTCCTTGCTAATCTTTGGCTGAGGCGGTCTTACACTCTCCGTCAGGAGCTGTCTACCTCAGAGGTGTCTCTGGGCTTGAGAAGCTTTCTGAGCAGAGAAGACTGAAGCTTGAAGCTGTCTTTGTGAGGTGCATGAGGATTTTTCTTGGAATGGATATTTATTTGTAGCAGTTTATCAGGAGACAGTTGGAAATTGGGGACCACAAAACGGTAGGCACCTTATGCTTAGCACCACTAAAAGTGAAAGAACTTTCCTCACAGAGGAGAAAGTCACCTAAAGTGGTCCCACAGGTGATTGATTGTATGGGGGAGGATCCGAAGCAGTATACGAGAGTCATATAAGAGAGTTAAAACAGACAGTCACAGCCCCACCCCACCCCAGGTCAGAGTAATGTTCCTGCTGTCATACCGAAGGGATCTTGATTTTGCAGGACATCATGAACAAGAAGCGGAGGAAATCAGCATCAGATATGCAGAGCATGTGCCAGGGACAATTGCTCCTGTTAGCATCCACCAGCGCAGTGCATTCTGTAACTACTCTGTCCCCTCGGCAACTATAGAAGTCTCTTTTGAGGCCCTTTAGAGCATCCCTTCAAAAGATCATTCCCACTTTATGCACAGTGATAAGATCACAGCCTCGGGGCACTTGCCTCAGAGTTCACAGAGAGCATTCTTTCAGCAGGGAATACACTTCTGTCTCATTTAGTGGTTGATTAAGAAACCCTGGAGCAAGATGACCAGGGGCTTAGGAGGTGGCTCAGTGAGTAAAGTACCTGCCGGGGAAGTGTAAGGACCTGAGTCTGGATCCCCAGAAGCCATGGAAAGCCAACCCTGCATCTCAGTCTTCCTTCCCTAAGGAGGTGAAGACAAGAGACTCTCAAGCCAGCTAGTTTGATTTACACAGAGGTAAACATGGAAGACCATGTCTCACACTCGGTGGAAGTTAAGGATCCACACCCTAGCACTTGTGTTCTCAACTCTGAATATATAGGAACTAAAAGGGCTCTCTCTACAAGGGATTCAGATCCAGGATCTACTCCCCACTCCCCACCCCTGTATCAAGAACCCAGCGTTATGCCCTGCTGTTGTGGACAGCCACAGAAAAATGTCTAGAGGCTCTCCGGCAAATCCAGTAGGAGATCCACAGTGCAGATCTCTAGTTTCTGAGGACAGGTTAGGCCTCCCACACAAAGATACTCTTAGTCGATGGTTCTCAACCTGGGGGGTCACAGCCCCTTTGGGGTTCAAATGATCCTTTTTCAGGGGTCACCTAAGACCATCAGAAAACACAGCTATTTGCATCACAATACATAACTGTAACAAAATAATAGTTAGGAAGTAGCAATGAAAATAATTTTATGGTTGAGGGTCACCACAATATAAGGAACTGTATTAAATGTGGAAGCATTGGAAAGGTTGAGAGCCATGGCTTTAAGTGAACCTCTGACTGCCTGACTATGGATCCTCAGGGAACTGTCCAGAAGAGAACTTTTTGTCACAAGCAAGGTACCGTCAGATGTACCAAGGAGAGCCAGATTCACTCTTGTGTCTTTGGAGCAGGATTTGCTTCATTTGTTTACACAGCAAGTTCATTGTTTACCAGTTATTGCAAAATAGCAAATTAGCAGCCAGTGGAATGTAGCGAACCGTAAGCCCCATTATATTGCTGAGTAGCAGGCCACAGTCTGAACGTACCATACATAGTTCCTTACTCTAGTCCTCCCGAAGACACTTGAACTGACTTTTTACATACTCGGCCAGCATTTGGGTGCTACCGCTTTTGTGGGGCCACGTTGCTGGTTATGTGGTGGTATCTCAACTGTGGTTGTACTAATGGCGAATAGTGTGGAAGAGATGGTGCGTCCGTCTTCCTTCTGCACATATTTTCTTCATATTGGTATATTTGTCCACTTGCTAATCTGATTGTAATTTTTGCTTTAGCTTGCTTTCCAGCTTRAGAGAGGCTCCCCAACGTTTTCTCCTGGACTATCTCTTGGCTTTCCAGCTACTTTAGGGAGATCAGAACTATTTATTTATATCATTATTTATTTATTATATAATAAATATAAAATATAAGTATATATTTTAAAGAAATCTAATTTATTACTTTTTTAACTGCTGGGCCATGTCTTCAATGAAAAAAGCTAAGAAACTGGCCAAAAGATTTTTTCTTCTTTATTTTAAAGCTTTCGTATTTGCCTTCTGTTTTATTTTTAAACATAGGGCCCTTCTTGAGTTAGGTTTGTTTGTCTCTGGAGTGTTCAACTGCCCTATGCCATTTACTGAAAAGATCCTTTACAAATTGCTTCTGCATTTTTGTACAAGATTAGTTTAACACAAGGCGGTAACGTTCTGTGCTCTATTCTGGTATGCATTCATGTGTCGGTCATATCTGTGTGTCTGTCCTTGGGGACTACCACACCTTAGCCCTGCACATCAGCCCTTGAGCATGCAGTGGTGAGTGAGTGTCCATGTAGATCTTCCGTATGCTCGTGTAAGCTTCGCGCTCAAGTGCAGGGCTTACTCCTACTTCATTCTTCTGAGTAAAAACAGCTTTCCCTTTGCCTAGTGTATCTTTCCCAAGACCAAATTCAACTGGAGATCAACTTAGGGGTCAATGACACCTTTCTTATGTTGAATGTTACTTTTTTATCTATCTTTAATTTTAATACATTTTAATTAAAATAGAATCCCATTACCTTCTCACCTTGGTGATGATGTATTATTATGAAAATGTTTCTTACATTCTAAGAGACTGGAAGTCTACTGGACCTCACAGCCAGAGTTATTAATACACCTTGAGGACACCTAAGACCTACGACTGCTATCMTACTGTGTGCTCAGTCTCTTTGTTTAACCTGCCCTTAAGAGGATAATGCAACAACCAACATTACTCACCCCCCCCCCGTTTCCCATATAATCAACTTTCACAGCATAAGCCAGTGCACAGCTGTAATCTTAAGTTACATACTGTTCTGACTTAAGGGGCATGGAATATGTATGCTTGTATATGTGTTATATTAATAACAGTATATGTGCTTGTATATGCGATATATTAATCATATGCTAAAAACAGAAATATAGGTTGAATAAACCTTATAAAATTAATGTTCACCATAAGTATTAAACATGATATACATGTATTGCTTGATAAATGATGATGTTTGTAGAGCTGTTTATTATTGGGTCAGTTGGAGTCAGCGACTTAATCCCTTGTCAAACTGCCATAGATTTTCTTCAGGGAAGTATCCTTTATCGCCTCCCCATGTGGTGCTTTTTATGCTGTTCAATAAAAGAGAGAGCGAATGTCTAACAGGTTGTTAGGAACAGACACAGAGGGACTCACAGGTGTGCAGATATAGACACAGGAATTGGTTCACACAACAGCATGTGGTAGGCACAAACTCATACTCTTTCAACACATAGGCAGAGAGGCCAGAAGACTCAGGGAAGGCAAAGTGGAGAATTCAAATCCGGGTTCACTTTTGTTCAAATGACACCTAAGGGACATGCTTTATTGATTTCTGTCCTTAATGGGACACCAACACATTATTAGTAATTTTGAGTTTATCATTAATGCATTTAAACAGAAACACCCCTCCCCTTTTGCCCTCCAGTCTCTCCTAGGTAACCTCCCCTCCAGTCCCTCCCACCCCCCAATTTCTTCCCATGTGCCTACATTCTTATGTTGGTAGTCTCTTTTGCTTTGATTATTTTGTTATATCGTGTGTGTGTGTGTGTGTGTGTGTGTGTGTGTGTGTGTGTGTGTGTGTGCACATGAGCACTTACAGATGTATAGATACAGCATGCTGGGGTTCTCATTATTGTTTGTGCATATGTGGTTCCAGGGCTCACCATGTGGTACTGAATAACTCAGTGAGAGTCCTTGGCCTTTGGTGAGGCTCATCCTCCCTCTCTCACTAGGCACTGGCTGCCTAATTCCTGGTCTGTGAGTGGGGCCCGCATGAAACGTTCCTCTTTCTGCATTAGCAGGTCTATTGATATTACCATTCCACCCACTAATCTGAGATGTTCCCTAAACCATAGATGTGGGAGCTGCGATGTAAATGTAACCTTTGAGACCGAGTCTCCATGAATTTTCGTTGATCTCGACATTGTGACCAATTACAAAAAAAAAAAAAAAAAAAAAAAAAAAAAAGAAAGAAAGAAAGAAATGTAAAAGGAGATATAACAACAGAAACCAAGGAAATCCAAAAAATCAGATCCTATTACAAAAGCAGGAGGACACTTAAGCCCCTCCCCATTCTTTGAGAAGATGTTGGCAGACTCAACTTGTTCCGATCATGTGTTAAATAACCATAGCGTATGTGCGTTTAAGAGCACAGTGGCCATAACAGGACCACAACTTCCATCCTTCCACAAAATGACACCCTTTCTTCCAGTTCTTAAATTCTCTCTGCCCCTCTCTTTTGTGATCCTTAGAGAAGGTGATACGGCTATTCCATTAGAGCAGAACCCTAAATAATCACATACTGACAGCACTTTGGCAAATTATGAATTTCTTAAGTTACCACTGTCCACTGAAGAAAGCCACCTCTCTGACCACAGCTGACAGCAGTACTACTCCATGGATATAAACATAAATATTTATTTAGAAGACAGTTTGATAGGCACATCATGTTCATTGGGCAAAACAACAACAGTAGCTTTCCCCAGGGGCCTATGACTTCCCAGCCTCTGCTTTTAAATAGATTTACAGTCCCTCCTGAGGATCAGGCATTA
Organism: Apodemus speciosus; assembly: GCA_002335545.1. Lineage (NCBI taxonomy): Eukaryota > Metazoa > Chordata > Mammalia > Rodentia > Muridae > Apodemus > Apodemus speciosus. Next base: position 170,800 of record BDUI01001313.1, read on the forward strand.
ACTCCAGGAAGAGAGTGATTGGTTACCCCAGGACAGTGTACACACTTCCCTGGCCAGTTGGTAGTGTGTGAAATTTCCTCCCAGAAGCCTGCATGACCCTTACCAGCACTAAGATGGCTAATTAGCAGGAAGGAAGCTTCCAGGCCAGTTCTGGCTTGATTATTCTGACCTTATACCACAGCACATGTCTCTTCCTCAGTAATGTCTTACCATCCCACAACAGTGGGAATTGTTTTTATTGTTTTGGGGGGTCTCAATGGCCTCTCTGACCAATAACTCATAGAGAGGTAGCTTAACTTTGATCCTGGAATTTATATTTGATAACCTATGACTTCTGGGGTGATGGTTTATTAGAAGTACTTTATTCTCAATTATAAACTCTATCTGTCTATCTATCTATCTTCTCTGTCTCTGTCTCTTTCACACACACACACACACACACACGTTTGTGTGAGCACACACATGTCACAGTGCGATTGTGATGTCAGAGGACAAACTCTGGTGTTGAGCCTTTCTCCTTCCACCTTCTTTGAGACAGAATCCCTGTTGTTCACTGCTGTGCCCACCCGGCTAGCTGGGTCATCGATATGCAGGGGTTTTCTTGTCAGCACCATCCCTTTCACATCCCATCTCCTGTAGGAACTCTGAAATTAAAGATGTATGTTTTTATGTGCTTTAAAAAAAACAGCTTTACAAGGATTGTGAGGCTCTGAAACCTGTCCCTCATGCTCACGCAACCAGTGCTTTACCCACTGAACCATCTCCATAGCCCATACCTTAAAAAAATTAAATTAGCTTACCATTGTGATGTCCTCCTATACCACTTTCCACCCTACCAACTCCTGGCCCTGCAGCTGCACGTAAACCCTTCCGAAGCCCTCACTCGCCATTCTTTTCTGTATCACACCTTCCCCTTCCACCTAGAGCCTCTCTTTCCTCATTTCTAGGAGCTCTTTCTAGTGTCATGGCTTCTATACGTGCTCTAGCATCAACTCACACATATTAAATTCCAATGGCAAGATCCTCATAGGAGAGGGACATGTAATGTTTGTCAGTCTGAGGCTGAATTAGCAAACATCCATTTTCTCTGCAAATTTCATGATTTAATGTTTTTCTTTGCAGCTGAATAATATTCCATTGTTTATAAGGAACACATTTTCACTATTCATTCATCAGTTGGTGGGCATTTAGGTTGATTCCATTTCCATGAAAATAGTAGCAGTGGACATGAATATATACATATTTATATAGCAGATATATGCATTTGGATATATATATATGATCAGTATAGTAGTTCTATTTTTAACTTTAAAAATGATTAAATTTTATTATTTTAATACATGTGCTCTGCTATTTTGTCTGCATGAATACCTGTGGACCAAGTGCATGCCTAGTGGCACAAGGGCCAGAAAAGAGTGTTGGACGCCCCCCCCCCGCCCCCGGAACTGGAGTTATGGACAGCTGTGAGCCACCACGCGGCGGTGCCAGAACTCAAACCGGGATCCTCTGAAAGAGCAGCAAATGCCTTCGACAGCTGAGCCATCCCTGTCTCTCCCTACCTTTGCTTTGATTTACATATTGGATGCCCAGTTCACACTCCCAGCACTAAGGAGTTCCCTTTTCCCCATATCCTCTCCAACTGCTACTGCCATTTATTTCTTGATGATAACTATTATAACTGAGTCAAGATAGAATCTCAGAGTAGTTTTAATTTGCATTTATCGGATAGCTAAGGATGTTGAACATTTTACAAGCATTTATGGCCCATTCCTATTTTGTCTTGAGAGGATGCTGGGTCTTTAGCTAAGTTTTTGATTAGGCTATTTGTTTTCTCATTACTCTGGGGTTTTTTTTTTTTTTTTTCATATTATGTTTACTGATTACTTTGGAATTCCACATTCCCGATCATACTCACTTCCCAGTCCTCCCAGGTCCATATGACCTCCCCTCCCCCCCCCAAGAAGAAAAAACAAACAAGCAAACAAACGAAGTTAAAAACAAGTCCAGTTTTGCTGCCTGTATAGTCACTGGAGCACGGACAAACTCTGGGTGGCCATGAAGCTGAGTGCTTCCCCAGCTGCAGCCTGCAGAAGCCCTCCCTTGTAGACAGCTGCACATCAGCTCACTTTACAGTTGGCGCTGTGCAGTCGGTAGGAGCATGGATCAAGGACTTTCCACATCGTTTATTGCATCAGCGCTATGCCGGGGACTTCTGCATGGTCTCCGGTGGCAGTGCAGACCAGAGACATCAACAAGGCCCTCTGCTGCAGCACAGGCCACAAATATCATCATATCTCTCGGGCCCTCAGTGGCTACACTAGCCAAGAACATCAACATGACCTCCGGTGTCAGCATAGACCACTCTCATCAACACGGCTTCGGGTAGCAGCACGGACCACTGACCGCCGCGTGGCTTCAGTGGCGACATGGGCCACGGACATCCCCATAGCCCCAGCGGCAGTATGACCAAGGACATCTACATGAGCCTCAGGCTTCATGTGGCCTGGGGTAGGGGACCACAGATGCCAAAGTGGCTTCTAGGGGCACAAACCATACAGACCTTTTCAGGAAGTCCAATCCAGAAAACAGAAAATGAGACCTTCTTCATCTCAAGCATCTTCCTGTTGCTCAGAATCAGGGAGATCGTGTGACTGAGCAGCCTGTTGGAAACTGAGTTAATGCAAGCTCCAGGCTGCTGTATGCAACCCGTGGGCCCTGCTCAGCAGGTGCATGTTCCCCATCTATTGCAGAATTCTCTCACACCTGCCACTGCTCATCTCCCTCTTGTGTACTCTCCACTCTGTTTCTCTATATTTCCTGCCTCTCTACTGAATATCCATTCGTCATCTTAGTGGTACTGGGAACCACAGTGTGTCACTGTATATACATGTATGTGTATGTATACATATATGTATATAAACATATGAACATACACAGACACGCAGATACACATACACATACATACACACATACACATACACATACACATATACATATATTGCCCAAACAGCTTTACACACAAATATTCATTACAATGAATCATTGGTCTGGTTCATGCTTTCTGTTTGCTGTAGCACCATAAATACTGCACCATTGTTGAAACTAGTCTCAGACATCCTATTGTGACGCAGAATCAGTGTGATGCACCTGCCTAGAATTCCCCAGTGAGGAGCTAGAGTGTGGCTCAGCTGTAGAACATCTACCTAGAATCCCCCACTGAGGGTCTGGYGTGTGACTTAATGGTAGAGCACCTGCCCCATCCCCACCCCGGCTACTAGGCAGGGCAGCATCTGGGAGGAGCTTCTGTGGAAGTGCCTGGCTACCACAGATCTCCCTGCCCTTGATGTCTGCCACCTGAGTCTCTTCCTGCTGGACCTTTGTTCTTGTAGCCTGCAGGCAGGAAGGCTCCTCTACACTCTCCTCTCCCAGCAGGGCAAGTAACACAAGCTGTAGCTACAGTGGCTCCATGATGGGACATAGGACCAACCCTCCTCAGTAGTAACGTGTTGCCTTAAGGGCTTCTGGCTGCTGTACAACACCCTGTCCTTGGTGCTGGCCACCGCAGGGTGGCCATCAGCTCATCAGGCACAACTGTTGCGCTTTTAGGCTTCACTGCTGCCCTGCATTATCTGTCTCCCAACAGGCTCCCTGGCTGCAGCCTGTGCTGCTCCACGCAGAAAGCTGGCAGGCTGGCCTAGGGCCAGCCCTATCCAGACACTGAAAATCTCCCTGTCCTCAGTGCCAGCAGCCCCAGCCATTTAAATGAAATTTAAATTCACGACGTCTTATTTATTGCTTGTTTTGTCCCTCAATGTAAGAATGGATAAAGAAAATGTGGTACGTTTATACAATGAAGTATTACACAGCTGTTTTAAAATGGCATGAAATTTGTAGCCCAATGGATGGAACTAGAAAACTATCATCCTAAGCTAAGCAACCCAGACTCAGAAAGAAAAACATGATATTTACTCACTTATTAGGGGATATTAGCTGTTAAGGGAAGGATAGTCATGGTGCGACCCACAGATACCCATAGACTAAGTAACAAGGTGGGTTCTGGGGGGACACATGGATCTCCCCAGGAAGGGGAAATAGAACAGATTTTGCAGGTGGACTGGAGGAGGGATCAGATGAGGGTCGAATGGAAGGAGAGAGTAAGGGGAAAGAGAAACTAGAAATGGGGAGGGGTGAGGCTCTTGGGGGACAAATCTAGTGCTGTGTAAACTTCCTGGATCCTATTAAGTAGTCCTAGTGAAGACTCCTATTAATGGAGGATGCAGAGGCTGAACTAGCCATCTTCTGCCCCACAAGACTTCCAATGGTAGGATTGGGACACAACCACAAAATCTTCCACATACAACCTGTCCTGCCTGCAAGATGTGCTGGGGCAATGGTGACTCAGAGCTTGTGGAAGAGATCAACCAGTGACTGATCTAACTTGAGGACCAAGCCAAGAGGGAGAGCCCATGCTCAACATTGCCTGGGTGGCCAGGAACTGGAACCCGGATGTGCTGGAGACCTAGGGTAAAACCAGACAAAAGTGGATGTAAAAAAAAGGAGTCAATAAAATGATTCCTACTGATATTCTGCTGTACTCAAAGATCAATGCTTAGTCCAGTGTCTTCAGAACAGCTTTCTTTAGCAGCTGATGGGAACAGATGCAGAGATCACAGCCAAACATTAAGCCAACCTCAGGGAAGAGGGGGAGAAGTATTACAGAAGCCAGAAAACTCAAACATATCAGGACAATGTGACCCACAGAATCAGCTAAGCAGTGCTCATAGGGGTTCACAGACTCCATCAATCATGGAGCCTGCATGGGTTTGTGCTGGGTCCTCTGCATATATGTTATGGTTGTGCATCTTGGGTTTTTGTGGGACTCGTAACAGAGGGAAAAGGAGTCTCTCTGACTCTTTTGCCCACTCTTGGGACCTGGTTGCCTCATCCAGCCTTAGGTCATGGTTTGTGGGTCTTATTGCATCCTGCTGTGCTGTGTTCGGTTGATATCCTTGGGAGCCCTGCTCTTTTCTGAAGGAAGTGTAGCAACATTGGACCTTGGTGAGAGAAGAGGTGGGGGGGGGGCTTGGAGTATTGGAGGTGGGGGAGGCTATGGTTGTGATGTATTGTATGAGAGAAGAATTTTTTTAAAGAGGAAGAAAAAACTCTTTGTACTCATCTATATCTTGGAGTATTTTCCCTCTAGCAATTTCAAAGTTCCAGGTCTCACATTAAGGATTTGCATCTACTTTGAGTTTCTTTTGTGTGTAGGGTGAGAGATTGGGACCTACACTTCTACATGTAGATACCCAGTTTTCCATCATCATTTGCAGAAACAGCTATCTTTTCTCCAGTGTGGATGGCATTGTCGTCAGGACAGAATCTGGACTCACCTAGGCGATAAGCCTGTAGTTTGCAGGCACCCCTGTAAAGGATTGCTTAACTTCTGGGCATGCCTCTGAGGGATTGCCTTGAGTAAGTTAATCAACATGGAAAACCCCATCTTAACTTTGGGGAGAGTGTTTCCCGGGCAGGGAACCTGAACTGTACAAAACTAAGAAAACAGGCTGCATCCTAACCAGCCTGCGTCCCTTTCTTCCTGCTTCCCAATTATGGATGGAAAATAACCAGCTGCTTCGAGTTTCTGTTGTCGTGACTTTTCCTTCATGATGATCTGAATTTGTGAACTGTGAGTCAGGAAAAACAAACATAAAAACAAACAAAGCACCACTATCCTCAACAGCAAACCTATTCCTGCCTAGAAGTGCTATTGTCAGGGCATCTTATCAKAGTGATGGGAAAGAAACTAAGAGTGGATTGGGGACAACGTTGCTAAAAAGCAGGTGTCTGTGGCTGAGTGGACTTCCATCAGTGCCCTCTATTCTTGCCCACGGATTGGAAGTTCGTTTTGTGACTGTCCCATGCTTGCATGGCTTAAGCATGAGTACCTTGAACTTAGAGTCATAATTTAGGCACTATTCTTTTTTCACATGATTACTCTGACTGCCTAGAGTTTTTTGTGCTTTCATGTAAACTAGAATTTCTATGAAGTTTGGCATCATAACTTTGATTGGGGCTGCACTGGATATATTGGCAGCTTTTGGTTGGATGACCTTTTTCATAACATAAGCTCTTCCAGTTCAAGAGCATATGAATTCTGTGCATCTTGTGGTGTCTGCCTCAGTTTCTTTCTTTGGCATTGTCATTGCAGAGGTCTTCCCCTCCCTTCATTAGGTTGATGCCAATGTTTTTTAATTTTTCAGGCGATTGTGAGTGGGATTGTTTCCGTGATTTTTCTCGGTAATAATAATTTTATTATTGGTATATAGGAGGGCAGTCTTTATGGTCTTTCAGGTGTAGAATATCATCGGCAAGATTCTGTGACATCTTCTTTCCTATTTATATCGCTTTTATTTCCTTCTCTTGTTTTAGCAAAGACTTCAAACACTGGATTAAATAGGAGTGGAGAGAATGAATAGTCCTTTTTTGTTCCTGATGTTAGTGGAAATGCTTTGCATTATTTCTCAGTTTAACATAAGTTAAGCATATATAGTCTCGATGGGCTTGAGATATGCTTGCTTCCCCCTTCCTATTCTCATCAGGGCCTTTCATCATGAAAAGTGACATAATGAGGTGCCGGCCCCGGGAAGACCTGTTTGTTCATATACCCTCTGGGTGTAGGGTAGGACACTTGTCCCATGTGGGTCTTCTGGCTTGCATGAAGAGTCTAGAGAGCCTTTCGGGAAGGCTAGAGAATGTCTTTAACACAAGACCCTACAGAGAAAGGAAGGAGGAGGCAGACAATGCTCATGATGCTCTTCTATGTCCACTGTGGCATGCTAGGCCTTAGCATCTCTAGGTCTTCACAAGGGCAAGAACTCAGACTCAGGTTCTCTTGTATCATGGCTGCAGTCCTACTGGCTGGCACACCATAGGAACTTAACCACACTGAGGAAAGGAATCTGTGTCTTGAGCACATAGACTGATATTACAATGACTAAGAAAAAGGGCTCTACAGAGTTACCAAGTCAGACTATGCTAGATCATATTGCATCTCTCAGACTTCTGATGTAAAATACCACTGCAATTAGTGGGATTTTTTTTTTTACCAAGGAAAAGTCTACACTACTCCAATATGTATAGTGCTACATAGAAACACAGTATGTACAATTAGTTCTCCTCCCCACACACATTTTAATGTGGATCTAACATAGTCTTTACTAAGGAAAAATGCTTTAAATATAATTCATTATAACCTTATGTGTTTACTGTTTAAAATGCAACTTCTTACAAGTCTCACTGTATATTAAATTTAAAACATATATAAAATGAATCATCACTGTCCTGAAACTCTGAGAACTTCAAGGCAGATGAGGTATATTGATACAACAGTGTTGTACAGGAGGAAACGGCCTGTCCAGACTCTGTGAGGACTCAGTGCTTCTTTAATTTTTTAAAGGTATATAGTTTTGAACCACAGACTTCCTCAACTGCGAAGGATGAGTTATGCGTATATTGAATTTGTGTGACCTTGTCCTTCAGCAATTTCAGGACACTGAGCTTTTTAACGCACTCATTCCTTAAATAACGTTAGCACACAGAGAGGATGAGAAGGTCAAACACTTTACAAGAAGCTGGCTAGCCAATGTCAGTTGGATGCGTTTAGAGTCAGTAGAGCTCCTATTAAGATATTAACAAGAAGAATATAACACTTTAGTATAGGTAGGGTCAGACAGAAGGCATGCTGGGAAATACGCCAAATGACCCTTGAGAATTGGGCTCTATGGCCAGCCTTCTTGGATTAAAGGAGAAGAATCAGTAAAAGGCAATGCTGCCTAAGCTGGGACCTTAGATTTTTGTTCATGCAGACAGGTTTCACGGGAGCCCAGTTTGCACCAGACATTTACTTTGTATGAATTCAGGCATTTGTAAGAGCAGAAAATAATTTTTCCACCTATTCTGTAAATTACTATAGTTTGCCTTCACCAATCAAATATTGCAGGATTTCATGAAACGTTTTCTTGTTTGAAATTTAAAGCACACAGGAAGCATTTGATGTCATTCTTTAAAACAGAGCCATTGTGAGTGTTCTAAAGACTTTAACACACAATGTAGGAGTGGCACAGAAATGGGGCTGAGAGCCAGAGCATCCTAATAGCTCGAGCATAGGGTCTGAGGGACGCAGCTGGGGCAGGGAAGGGAGCTGTTTAGACCATGTTTTCATCATGGCTTAGCTCCCTAAATCACAGGCAACCACCTCCCATTGGCGAAACCAAACCCTGACCCTAAACAGTCTGGGAAATTCAATGCCTGTCTCAGAGGACAGAGATGAATAGAGAAAATGGAGCACAGGTAATCACATGGTGGTGCTGTGTCTTTCCAAGATGCACCTGTTTATTTGAAGTGATTACTGCAGAACAAGCCGGAAGTCACGAATGGAGTTTAATGCGCTTCTCAGTTCAGAATAAAATGTTAGCTGATGTGGTTTCAATTTTTGCTGAAGGCATTTCCATATTTATTTCATTTTAATATGTGTATATGTATGTATGTATATATATGTGTGTGTATGCATGCATGTATGTATGTATGTATGTATGTATGTATGTATGTGTGAGTGCATATCTGTGTTTAGGAGGGTTGGAAGTCAACCTCAGTACCATCCTTGGGAATCTTGTCCATCTTCTTCTTGGCAGAGCCAGCTTTCGTTGGTCCCGAGCTCACCAGTTAAGCTGGGCTAGTCCCAGAGTTCCTCCTGCCTCTCCAGTGCAAGGATCGCAGGTGCACACTTGCACACCTGGTGTTTTACATGGGTTTGAGGATGAACCCAGGATCTCATTTTTGAGCACTTTACTGTCAGCTATTTTCTCACTCCCTAATCAGATTTTAGATATGTGTGTGTTTGTAGCACCCTTGTCCCCCAATTTCAATGCCTAGGTGAGAGTGGCCAGGCAAAGGCAATTTTATGAGTTATATACTGTGTCCTCTGAGGGAAATTCATTAAAGTTGCCTTTTTTGGTTTTAAAATATAGTTGGTGTCTGAATCATGAAAAAAGAAAAGAAACCTGTGGTACAGTTATTTGTTCTGTAAGTGAAAGGTAAATTACAATACAAATTTGAAAACTTAATCTATGAACCTCTAAACTATGTGAAAAAACCTAACTATAATAGTTTGTATGGTAGTTGTTAAAATTCATAAAAAGAAGAAAAGACCAACCTGTTTTGATTGAAACATTCAGCATTGGAATCCCTAATCCATAGGATTTCCAGAGATTAAAGGGAGTCTTTGGTTTAGAAAAGCCCAGAGAGGAGGGAGGCTGGAGGCTTGTGCACGGTCACAGCAGAGAGAGTAGTAGAGGGCTGGCTGGAGAAGCTGGGGCAAGGAGAGAAGCAGCGTGAGACCAGGCTCTACGGAAAGTCAGGTGGCAATGTCATGGAGCTGGTTCTAAAGGAGGATTCTCAGGGTACCTCTGTGCATGCTCTGTCTTTAGCTAAATAGCCCCTTCATATCCAGTTCTTCTTTGAGCCAAAGCCCATGAAATCTGTGTGCCCTTCTTTATCCTTAGGTGTGTGTTCTTCCCCTGGGTGGCATGGAGCCCTGCTATTACCAGCCAACAACTCACTACTCTGTGGGCAAGAAAGGAGTAGGAGGAACTGACTCTTTTCAGGGCTGACATCATGAGCTCCAAGCTTGGGTACTTTAACAAGACCTGAAAAATTAGTGCCTGTCATTATCTCCAGAGCAGCTCTAAAATATTGTAAAACATTGGTTTGTTTGTAACTGCAAATGTTTCAAAAGTTTTCTTTCCCCTTATGTTTTTTGTTTGTTTTGTTTTGTTTTGTTTTTTGGGGTTGTTTTTGTTTTTTGTTTTTTGGGTTTTTTTTGGTCAAGATTAGGGGATCTGATTAAAACTTTCTCTATATGACCTTTATGACACTATAAATTCACAAACCACTTAATTGAAGTCCGCATCAGAAACCCCTCCCCAATTCAGAACATTTCCTACTGACCCTCACTAGGCATTGTTTTAGTTCCTGTCTCCTGTGACAACTGAAGAACAGCTGTCTCCCGGGGCTTTTGCAAGGATTAAAGAGATAATACTTGAAAATTGTTAGTCTGCTGTGTATAAATGTCCACTACCTCCCTTCCATGTGGACAATTTGCATGAGAATGTGAGGGGTGGCTACACATTCAGTTATAAGCCAGGCAAGCATTAATCAGCTTAATTCCTCAGATGGTTCTAAAAGAAAAATTATTCTCAGACGCTAACTTGCCCACAACCCTACAGTAAATATGTAGGCAAGCCAAGCTCAGAACTCTGGACCCCTTTGTTAGGCAATCCGGACCTGGGGTCTTCAAACCAAATATGAAATCCCACAGACCTCGTATAGCCCTTGAATCTCTCAGCGATGGGATCCTGTGGGGAAATATTTGATCGTACCCTTAGCTTTCAGGCCATAGTGCAACACTGGCAAGACTTAAAGCCTGTGACACTCTCAGAAGCATCCCTGGTTAGCACAAGATGGAAAGTAGACCTTCCTCTCTCACAAGAATATCTACAGTAGATCCTATCTAGAATCTACCTAAGTTCTGTTTTCCATACATGGGAATAAACAAACGAACAGGGAATATTTTAAAGAATAAGTTCTTGTGGATGCACAAGTTCAGAACCAATTTACCCTGCCCATTGTAACTTTAATGGATGTTTTCCTACTGACAAAATCTTCTTGTTTCTTATTTGCTTCTTCAGTTATCAGTAAGTCGGGTCCCATCTCCTAGGGCTCTATGACTCCCAAATAGATACTTTCTTTTCAGTTGATGCCCATGCTTTGGTGTCTCAGGCTGCAGAAATCATCAGTCAAAGGCACCGCTGTGCCCCTAGATGTGTGGGTAAGTAGAAAAGCTTGTGACTGCAAGAGTCTGGACTGGATTTAGTGAATCAAACATCACTGAAAGGGTGGCTTTATGTCCATCTAGAAACCTTGATGTTTGGAAACTTCACTGACCAAATCACCATGACTGGTCCTAGAGTTTGAAGAATGCTTCTACTCACAACCTAGTGTACGCACATGCATTCCTTTAAAGTGCATTAGTCAGTGAAGGTCAACTCAGATATAACTCAGTGGAAATTAAGTGTGAAGATTTTTCTGATGAATTATTTGTCCCTACCTCCTTTCTTTAACAGTATGATGTGCTGTGTGAGCTTTTGCCTCATAAATACATCTTTGGCATTCACTTATAATATTACTGAGATTTCTGAAAAGTTTTATACTTATATCTTAGGAAGTGGAACTGTCCTATGTTTGTGATCTCTTGAAAAAGTCACTATAATAAAGCTTAGACCTGCAGCAGTTAGAGAAATCGATCAACTTGTGCATTAGGGATGACTTGTCAATTGAGCACATCCTTCCATTAAAGGGATGACCCCTGCAGAGCTGTTAGAAACTTCCTTAGTTTAAGGACATTAAAAAGAGTTTTCATCAAAAGGGAAAAAAAATTGTTGCTCTTTTTCTTTTCAAAAGATCCTTTAACTCTTACTTTAGGTTTTTAAAATATTTTCTAAAATGAGAAATGTTCAAGAAATGGTTTAATGAACTTCTGCAAAGGACTCACACCAGGTACTATCAATATGTAACTTGATATTTAATTAGGATGCATGCACAGAGAGAGAGGGGGAGGGAGCAGAGACAGAGACAGAGACAGAGAMCCCCTTATCAACATATTCAGTCRATAGAGTATATTCCCAGGGGAGCTGATGGCAGAGTTCTACTCTAAAAGCTGGTAATGTTTCACTTTGTGTCTGAAGGCAGCAGACAGATGCTGCAGCACAAAGCCTCAGGTAGGGGAGTCCCCTCTTAAATCACCCCTTTTGCTCTATTCACATCTTTTATTGATTGGACAGGGCCCATTAGGGAGGGCAATCTGCTTTACCCAGTCTACTAATTCAAATGTAAGTCTTATCAAGAAGTAACCACGCAGACAGTCCAGGGTGATGTTTAGGTCATTGCTCCATGGAGCACTCAAGTGGATGCATAGAATTAATCATTACAGTGTTATAATACTAATAATATTCAGTCCTACTTCAAGTTCTGTCTGTTTTGGGTAAGCCTCATGAGAACTTGGGTATTTGTTAGAAGTTTTAAATCCTCCTCATTGTTGTTTCAGTAGCTCTATCAAAACTCCCTTTGTGGGAAGAGAGATAGTTGAATGATTAAGAGAGCTCTTTCAGAGGACCCAAGTTCAAGTCCTGCTGCCAACATAGTCTAGGGGTCTGGTGCTGTATTCTGGCCTCTGCAGGTACTACACGTATGCAGTGGTCACACCCGCAAGCAAGCAAAACACTCACTCAAAACACATACAAAAATTCTTAAAGCAAAACACCTTTTACATAGGTTTTCATCATTGGTTTTAAGAATAAAAAACTTGACTGGGAGAATATCTATTTATCATCTATCTCTCTATCAACTATCTGCTATCTACCTATCATCTCTCTGGATCTAGGTTCTGGGCTTTTACAAAGAAAAATATAAGTAGCCCCTATCGTCTGAGAGCTGCTTGGTACTGTCATGCGGCCTCTAGTTGATAAGATCTGGCCTTGTTATCTTCCTATCAAATAACCAACGTCACAAGAGAACTACCCTGTGACTACCATAAGATAAAACAGTGCCCCTCCCTAATCTTATGTTTGAACATAGATGAATATAGGTGTTGCACTAACTTACTTCATTCCCAAAACAACTATAAGACAGAGGAATAAAATTTAGCTTGTTCCCACAGCCAAAATCTGACCCAAACCATAGAAATGGCCTCAGCATATCTGCATCTTCACTCACACGTGTGGCTGCTGTCTCCACCAGGCACCTGCCTCACTCCAGCCTTCTCGCTTGATGCACGACAGTTCTTGAGACACTCGCTCATGAGTGCCCTGCTTCTGACAGCATTAAGTCCAGAGCACAGCCTTACTTCCTGAAGCATCTACCAGATTCCATAGCAAGTTCTTTCGAATAAGTTTCTAGAGGGCAGATGTCCTGTGGCTCTCTGCTGTGTGCAGTTTTTCTTGCTGCAATGAGTTATGACTCCGTTTATTTAACTCTAGTGTGTCTCCAGTAATGCTTGGCAAAAAGGATCTTTGCCCAATATTCAGCTGAGGCCCCCTCTCTCTGCACCAGGACTCCCAAATCAGTATCCATGCACACATATGGACTTCTTTCCCCCTGTTCTGTATCTGCCTTCATCAGAGAGAGGAATTCACACTGTATATGAACTCTGATACTTCTGGGAAGGCATCTTGAATCGGGTTCATTTTGATTTCCTAGAAATAGAGTGTATTTGTGGTTGTTATCTGATAGAATTTTAATGTCTTCTTTGATGAATTTATTTTCCAACTTTGTATCACATGGTCCCCTGTCCTGACTACTGGTCATGAGTGTCTGGAATGGTGTCTGTCTAAGTACAGAATTGGGCAAACTCCTGACACTGCTTGCTGTAGTCAGCCTTGTGAGTGAGAAAGTTCAGGAAGCCCTTTGGTGAGTATTCTTGGGAAAATCTTTTCCTTGGGTAGCTGAATCTTTCTCCCACAGGACTGAGTGATTCAAAGGGTACACAGAAATTCACATTTGGATTGAAAAAAAGGGTTTGGATGGCACACTTGTGAAGGATTTGAAAATCCTGATGACATAAATTTGCCAGTTTAGCCTTTTGGACCTACAGTACATGCGACCCCTGCACTTGGGAGTGACTGAGCAGCAGCTCTGTCTAGCATACAACCAACACTGGGCTGCCTTTCCCCTTCGGATGCTCTGGATCGTGTCCTTGCGCTCTTGAGAACGCCATTCTTTTGTTTTGTCTGACTCTTCCTACGTAATGCTGTCTGATTCCTTTGGCAAATTTTGGAGATAGCTGCACAAGTGTCATCCCTCTAAGTAGGAGCGTTTGGCTCTTGTGAGATCACCTTAACCTAGAGTACCTTACGTCCAAGCCAACTTCTGCCCCCTTCCCCATGTATCCTGAGCACAAAATTATTGTATACTGGCCTCTTACGTGCAAGACAAGAGACTTTGTGGATTAGCAGGGGACATTTGGACATGAACACAAATGTCCAGAGAACATATTGTTTTATGGAAAAAGTAAAAAAAAAAAATCTTTCTGAGAAATTCATTTTTCTTTCCTAAAAGACAAGGCCATTTTGTCCGACACAGGAGATGTCTTCTTCTTCTCTGTATTCCACAATGTTTAGTAAGCGATGTCTTTCAGTTGTGTGACCTCATAAAACATTTTTGCTCTACTTGCTTTTTTCTTTTGCTTTTTATATTTTTATTAATTATTTGAAAATTTTATACATGTGTATAACACATTTTGAACTGAATATAAAAGTTTGTATGTCATTGAGCATCATTTCTTATTGTCTTTCAGATACATATAATTTAAATATATTATTTTTATTAATTATTTGAAATTTTCATACATGCATGTAATACATTTTGATCATATTCACACATCCTTCCAAGATTTCATCCTTGATACACCCCTACCCCTTCTCAATTCCTGTCTTCTTTTTCTTTTCTTTTTTTATTTTATTAGATATATTCTTTATTTCAAATGATTTCCCCTTTTCTGGTCCCCCCTCCCCAAAAGTCCCATAAGCCCTCTTCCCTCCCCCTGTTCCCCAATCAACCCCCTCCTGCTTCCCTGTCCTGGTATTCCCCTTCACTGCTGCATCGAGCTTTTCCAGGACCAGGGGCCTCTCCTTCCTTCTTCTTGGACATCATTTGATATGTGAATGGTGTCCTGGGTATTTCGAGCTTCTGGGATAATATGCACTTATCAGTGAGTGCATACCTGGGCATATGCCCAGAGGATTCCCCAGCATGTAATAAGGACACACGCTCCACTATGTTCATAGCAGCCCTGTTTATAATAGCCAGAAGCTGGAAAGAACCCAGATGTCCTTCAATGGAGAAATGGATACAGAAAATGTGGTATATTTACACCATGGAATACTACTCAGCTATTAAAAAACAATGAATTCATTAAATTCTTAGGTAAATGGGTGGAACTGGAAAATATCATCCTAAGTGGGTAACCCAATTACAAAAGAACACACAAGGTATGCACTCACTGTCTTCTTTTTCTTTTCTTTTATAACCTACCAGTCCAACTTGCGGGTAGGACCAGGCAAAGGTCAACCCTTAAAGCAATTTGACTTTCTCCCAGAAGCCTTGACTGTCAGTAGCTCCTCAACTGTCAACTGGAGGCTTCCAAGCTCCTGTCTTAGTTAGGGTTTTACTGCTGTGAAGAGACACCATGACCAAGGCAACTCTTATGAAGGATAACATTTAATTGGGGCTGGCTTAGAGGTTCAGAGGTTCAGTCCATTATCATCAAGGTGGGAGCATGGCAGCATCCAGGCAGGCATGGAGCAGGCAAAACTGAGAGTTCTACATCTTCATCAGAAGACCCCCTAGGAAAAGATTGGCTTCCAGGCAGCTAGGACAAGGGTCTTAAAGTCCATGCCCACAGTGATACACTTCCTCTAACAAGGCCGCACCTACTCCAACAGGGCCACACCTCTTTATAGTGCCACTCCCTGCACCAAGCATATACAAATTATCACACCCTCTCCCCTACAGTGTTGACTGGCTTGGTTTTTATGGTCATGTACAGGCAACCACAGCTGCTATGAGCTCATGGGCACAGTGGTCCTGTGGTGTCCATGAGCACAGTGGTCCTGTGGTGTCCATGAGTGCAGTCGCCCCGTGGTTTTCGTGAGTGCCATGGTCCTGTTCTGTCCATACATGCAGTAGTCTTGTGCTGTCCATGAGTACCGTGGTCCTGTTGCTTTCATGAGACACTCTCCCACCAGGAGCTGACCCTCCCCAGCACTGGGTTCTAAAAATCTTCCCACCCCTTCTTCCTCAGTAGTCCCTGGGCCTTGGGGAGTGTGTGAGGTAGACATAAAAWTTTGATTGTTTTGTTTGTTTGTTTGTTTTTGTTTTTTATTAAACTGATAAAATTCATTTTAAAATATACAACTCAGTATTGACATTGACAAAATACTTTATACTAGTTAAATGCCTCTTAAATATACATGATATCTCCTGAAGCTAAAAGTAATATGCACTCAACCAGTTTTTAAAATCTATTTGGAACATGAAACATGATAGAAGTAGAAAAAAATTTCTTATGAAGTCCTCTTTGAAAGAAAATTGTGACAAGTTCCTAATGAGACAGAAACCATTCCATCTCCAAAGGAGAATATGCAGTGTAACTCTGGATTCATAGAAAGAATTGGGTAGTGTTCTTTCTGTTTCTATTTTGTGGATTAGTTTGAAGAGTATTGGTATTAGGTCTTCTTTAAAGGTAAAATCGAATTCTGTACCAAACCCCTCTGGTCCTGGGCATTTTTGGTTGGGAGACTTTTAAAGACTGCTTCTATTTCTGTAGGAGTTATGGAACTGCTTAAATGGTTTATCTGATCCTGATTTAACTTTGGTATTTGGTATCTGTCTAGAAAACTGTTCATTTCATCCAAATTTTCCAGTTCTATTGAATATTGGCTTTTGTAGTAGGATCTGATGATTTTTTGAATTTCCTTGGTTTCTGTTGTTATGTTTCCCTTTTCATTTCTGATTTTGTTAATTTAGATACCGTCTCTTTGCCCTCTGGTTAGCCTGGCTAAATCTCTCTTGTTGATTTTCTGAAAGAACTAGCTCCTGGTTTTGTTGATAATTTGTATAGTTCTTTTTGTTTCTACTTGGTTGATTTCAACCCTGAGTTTGAGTATTTCCTGCTGTCTGCTCTTCTTGGGTGTATTTGCTTCTTTTTGTTCTAGAGCTTTCAGGTGTGCTGTTAAGCTGCTAGTGTATGCTTTCTCCAGTTCTGTTTGGAGACACTCAGAGCTATGAATTTTCCTCTTAGCACTGCTTTCATTGTGTCCCATAAGTTTGGGTATGTTGTGCCTTCATTTTCATTAAATTCTAAAGTCCTTAATTTCTTCTTTTATTTCTTCCTTGACTAACTTATCATTGAGTAGGGCATTATTCACCATCCAAGTTTATGTGGGCTTTTTGTTGTTTTTCTAGCTATTGAAGCCTTAGTCCGTGGTAATATGATGGGATGCATGGGATTATTTCAGTCTTCTTGTATCTTTTGAGGCCTCTTTTGTGACCAATTATATGGTCAGTTTTGGAGAAGGTACCATGAGGTGCTGAGAAGAAGGTATATTCTTTTGTTTTAGGATGGAATGTTCTATAGATATCTGTTAAATCCATTTGGTCCATAACTTCTGTTAGTTTCACTGTTTCTCTGTTTATTTTCTGGTTCCATGATCTATCTGTCCATTGCTGAGAGTGGAGTGTTGAAGTCTCCCACTATTATTGTGTGAGGTGAAATGTGTGTTTTGATCTTGAGTAAAGATTCTTTTATGAATGTTGTTGCCCTTGCATTTGGAGCATAGATGTTCAGAACTGAGAGTTCTTCTTGTTAGATTTTTCCTTTAATGAGTATGAGTAGTGTCCTTCCTTATCCCTTTTGATAACTTACTGTTGGAAGTTGATTTTATTTGATATTAGAATAGCTACTCCAGCTTGTTTCTTGGGACCATTTGCTTGGAAATTTTTGTCTAGCCCTTTACTCTGAGGTAGTGTCTTTCTTTGACACTGAAGTGTGTTTCCTGTATGCAGCAAAATGCTGGGTCCTAATTACTTATCTAGTCTGTTAGTCTATGTCTTTTTAGTGAAGAACTGAGTCCATTGATATTGAGATATTAAGGAATAGTGATTGTTGCTTCCTGTTATTTTTTATGTTATTTTTCTGTTTGTATGGCTATCTTCTTTTGGGTTTGTTGAAAGAAGATTATTTTCTTGCTTTTTCTAGGGTGTAGTTTTCCTCCTTCTGTTAGTATTTCCCATCTATTATTCTTTGTTGGGCTGGACTTGTGAAAAGATAGTGTACATTTTTTTCATGGAATATTTTGGTTTCTCCATCTATGGTAATTGAGAGTTTTGCTGGGTATAGGGGCCTGGGCTGGCATTTGTGTTCTCTTTGGGTCTGTAAAACATCTTCCCAGAATCTTGAAGCTTTCATAGTCTCTGGTGATAAGTCTGGTGTCATTCTAATAGGTCTGTATTTATGTGTTACTTGACATTTTTTCTTTACTGCTTTTAATATTCTTTGTTTTGTGTACTTGGTGTTGTGACTATTATGTGATGTGAGAAATTTCTTTTCTGGTCTAATCTATTCTGTAGGCTTCTTGTATGCTTATAGGCATCTCTTTCTTTAGGTTAGGGAAGTTTTCTTCTATAATTTTGTTGAAGAGATTCACTGGCCCTTTAAGTTGGAAATCTCCACTCTCTTCTATAACTATTATCCTTAGGTTTGATCTTCTCATTTTGTCCTGAATTTCCTGGATGTTTTGACTTAGGAGCTTTCTGTATTTTGCATTTTCTTTGACTGTTGTGTCAATGTTTTCTACAGTATCTTCTGCACCTGAGATTCTCTCTTCTATCCCTTGTATTCTGTTGGTGATGTTTGCATCTATGACTCCTGATCTCTTTTCTATGCTATCTCCAAGGTTGACACCCTTTGTGATTTTTTTATTGTTTCTATTTCCATTTTTAGATCCTGGATGGTTTTGTTCAATTCCTTCACCTGTTTGTTTGTGTTTTCCTGTCATTCTTTTAGGGATTTTTGTGTTTCCTCTTTAAGGGCTTTTAGCTCTTTACCTGTGTTCTCCTGTATTTCTTTAAGGGAGTTATTCATGTCTGTCTTAAAGTCCTCCATCATCATCATGAGATGTGATTTTAAATCAGTCTTGCTTTTCCAGTGTCTTGGGGTATCCAGGGCTTGCTGTGGTAGGAGAACTGTGTTCGGATGATGCCAAGTCGCCTTGCTTTCTGTTGCTTATGTTCTTGCCCTTGCCTCTTGCTGTCTGGTTATCGCTGGTCTTGTCTCTGTGGCTTGTCCCTCCTGCAAGCCTGTGTGTCAGCACTCCTGAGAGACCAGTTCTCTCTTGGAAGAATTTGGGTCTGGAGAGCTGTGGCAGTGTCAGCTCCAGGGTGCAGAAGGAAGCCGGAAGGATCCTGTCCCTGACTGTTCCTTAGTTCCCATGTCCTGATGACTCTGAGTGGGTCCCTCTTGGGCCAGGAATTTGGGCAGAAATGGTGGTCTTACCTGTGCTCACTGGTGTGTCGACACTCCTGGGAGACCAGCTCTCTCCCAGCGGTATTTGGGTAGGGAGCTCTGTGGAACAGGATGAGCTCAGGGCACTGTGGCACAGGATCAGCTCTTGGCACAGACAAAAAAAATGGAAAGATCCTGTCCCAGGCTGCTCCTCAATTCCTGTGTCCTGAGGGTTGTGGGCGGGTCCCTCGGAGCAGAAGTGGTGGTCTTCCCTATGCTCACAGGCATGTCCATACTCCTGGGAGACCAGCTCTCTACTGGCGGTATTTGGGTATAGAACACTGTTGCTTTTTCCTTTTGTAAACCTTAAAGAATTACTTACCATCATTCATTTTCATACGTAGTAGAAATATCTAATACAGATAAATGGCAAATATTTCCTAGCCTGAAGGAAAAGTTACTTGGCTGTTTTTGTTTTTATGAGTCCTGGAATTTGTCTTTGCACATAGCCCTTCTTTTGATAAGTACAAATAGTAAGAAAAGTTCTGAATTTCACAATAAAAGAGGAATTTAACATGATTTAGAGTTTTTAAAAATTATTTTACCCTGTAGAAATACTATTAGCACAATATTTTGATTTTTCAATTATTC
>BDUI01001314.1:74285-85137 GCA_002335545.1 Apodemus speciosus
GTGTGGTTGGAGCACTAGTGTGCCTTGTCCATCTAACCGCGGGATTCCCTGCAGGTCTGGAGCATCCCTGGCTGGACTGCTGGAGTCTAGATGGTGGAGATCTCATTCTGCAGGGCTCCGTCTGGTTGAGCTGCTCTTGCCAAGATGGTGGAGGACCACGGGTCTCTGTCTAACCGCTGTCTCCCTGTAGATCAGTAGCTTCCCTGGTTGAACTGCGGGAACCAAGATGGTAGAGATCTCAGTCCATGGGAAGTCTATCCATGGGACTTCCTGCAGGTGAGAAGCCCTGGCAGGTGACAGAAACAGCTGCTGAATGTCCTAGGAGGCCAGCACAGTAACTGCAGATTAAGGAAGTTTTCAGGTTCTGTAAATACTAGGCACTAATCTTCCACCAGTACTTCCTGACCACGAGGCAGTCGAGATACCTCTTCCATTTTCTTAAAGCGAGGTATACCAAGAGTTGTCAGGAGACTGCTGTTCATTTGTCATCTTGCCAAATGAACAGAAGATATCATGGTTTTGCTTTTAGGTAGCCCAGTTTTAAACAATGACAGTGAATTCTGATAATAAGACATCAAGCCTTTCTTTTGTCTTCTGAAAAACCAGAATGTTAATGTACTCTTTAAGCATTAATGAAAGATTAAATAAGGATATAAGTCTAAAACAACTCAAAGGTATATGTTTCTAAGCAGACAACATACTAGATAGTAGCTGTTACTATTATTACAGTTATTATTATTGGCTTTTGAAAACATCAACTCAGAGGCTCCATGTTCATGCTGAGAGACCAAATCTTCTGGGTTCAGACTCAATCTTAGAGGACCTGACCCAAGGTTGAACTCAAATTAACAGGCTGGTACCTAGTACTTAGTTTTCAGGCTACTCCCCTATTAGACTTGTGTCTAGCACATGTTTCCAGGTTACCCCTTAACAAAATCTGCATACAGCACCAGTTTCCAAGCTATTCTCCAATAAATCTGCACCTTCAGTTTACAAGCCTGACACTTGACTTCTTAACAACTACCAATCAGGAGAAAACAGAAGTTAAGTTTATGGTTTAACTCCCAGTACCAGACAGTTATGCTAAAGGCCATAATGGCCCCCCAGATAGCCCATCAGATATGTATCAGGCTAGATACCCCATCTTACTTCTATAAATGCTTGCCTGAAACTGGGCTGGGGGCTCTACCTTCCTGCTATGTCAGAGTTGGTGGCAAGCCCAAGCTCAAGTTTGAATAAAGAGACCCTAATGCAATTGCATCAGATTTGGCTCCTTGGTGGTCTTTGGAGTTTCATGAATATTTACTGGTACAACATTTTGGTGCATTGGCCTGGTACAACATTTTGGTGGAAGGCCTCCAGGATTCGACCCAGAGGGTCTTAATACTGGTACTGTMGTCTGAATTTGTGAGTCTGTCCATGTGTATGGTAATTCCTGTCTGTCTTCATCTGTTCATAAACACTGAGTGATGCCACATCTGTAATTCTGTTCTGGAAAGAAGCATAAAAAGTATTTTGTGCTCAAGTCATAAATAATGCTGTTGTGGAAGGGTCACAAGATCAGAAGACCTCAGTATCTCAGTCAGGGTTGGAATGGGCTTGGAGAGCCATGACTGTCCATGGTCTGGTTATTTTTACTTTTCTCCTGACAGAGAGGAAAAGATGAATTTCTTTTCTTGTGTTAKAACCACCTTCTGGTTATTTTTAGGGTGGTGTGTTGCAGTGCAGAGTTCTTGGAATTTTTCTTGTGTTTTGTCTTTGTCGTCTATGTTATGAGGTGACTTTCTGACAGACATTTAATGTGGGACCATTAAAGGTAGCCTGGTTCCTGGTTGAGATAAGGCTAGAGACCCCAGAAACCCTGAAGGAATGGTAAGTTTGCCTGTTCCTGGGTACCAGGGCCCTGTTACTAGCCACAGACCCCCATAGATTTGCAGCCATCAGTCATGTGAGGGCAACACCCCAAGCCATTCTACTTGTAGAGGACATGATCTGTGGTCAAGTAGGCTCAAGACAGATCTCCATTTTACTAAGGTACCTATAGGCCTGGAGAGCTTAGCCAATAAGCTTTCCTTCCCAGACACTGCTCCCTACAAAAGGTATTTAACATCAGGCCCACCTTGAAAAGTGTTACAGTTTTATTCATCTTTCCACCATGATTATAAATGCCCTAAAACCATAGATTGCCTCTTTTCATTGGGATCAGCCATGGTGATCCAAGGAGAAGGCCTAATAGGGATGTCATCTAATCTCCCATAGGAAGCCTCTTTGTGCTCCCAGCCATGACCACCAAGCCACACTCAAGCCCACCACCACCATCAAGCCAAGAATTCTCCCCACAGGATAAGCCAGGGCCCCGTTTCCCCCTTGGCCCTAGGGCCAGATCCAGACCACAGACACCTAATCTGGTCTCATCTCTTCTGAGGCTTTAAGTGGCACCTGGGTGTCTGAGAGTCTGAGGACCAGATGGCCCCTGCCTCCTTTCAGGCCCAGGGATCCCCAAACCTGCTCTGGTAGTTTCATACCTCAGACTGCACTTCCCCTCCCCTGGAGCAGTGTTCCGGGTCTTCCCTATGGCCCAACACCAACCTGGTGACAGTGTGGAGTAAGTGTAGGCAGGCCATACCCTGTGGTAGAGCAGACATGGGACCCCATAACCCTACAATTTAATATGGGACAGACACCTTCGACTCTACTCTGTTAACAATAATCTTACCTTTGAATTCCCTACATCCAGAGGATCCTATATTCTCTGACCATGCTAAATATTCAAAAGATGATGTAACCTAGACTAAACAAGAGACATGGGGGGAATGAGAGACTAAATCTTTTGGGTTTAGACTCCATCTTAGTGAACCTGACTTAAGGTTGAACTCAAGTTAACTATCAGGCCAGTATCTCCAGTTTCCAGGTTATTCCCACCCCAACAAAACTTGCATCTAGCACCAGTTTCCAGTTCCCCAATAAATCTGTACCTCCAGGTTATAAGCCTGCCGCTGACACATCACTTCCTAGCAACTACCAATCAGGAGGAAAACAAAAGTTAAGTGTATGATGTGACTCCCAGCACCAACCAGTTAGGTTAAAGGCCATAAAGACCACCCCCCCCCCACCAATCAGATGTGTGCAAGGCTAAATACCCCCTTCTTGCCTCTATAAATGCTTGCCTAAAACTGGGCTGGGACCTCCACCTTCCTGCTGTGTCAGGGTTAGCAGGGAGCACAAGCTCAAACTTGAATAAAGACCCTACTATGATTGCATCATATTTGGGTCTTGGTGGTCTTTTGGGGGGTTCATGAACATTTCCTGGCACAACAATACTTAGTACCACATATGCCTTTAGTGGTATTCATTTTAATCTGCATGAGGTTGGTTGTTTTTAGCTGATGAGAAAAAGTGGTATTACTGTGGTTGGATTCTGTGACCTGTAAGCTGCTCTCATCATAGAGGACAGATATTACTCCCTGACATTACTGACATTACTCCCTGGGTGGGCAGATGTAGCAGCACATGCTTCAGCCCTAGGGGCTCAGAATGGTGAAAGGGGATCAATAGGCAGTCTGGTGTATTGGATCAGTCTCAGGAAGTTTAAAGAAAAATATTAAACCTGGGCATGATAGTGCTCACCTGATACCTGGCTTTTCGGAAGAAGAAACAAGACAATCTTAAGACTGAGGTCAGCTTGGGCTATATAGTAAGTTCYAGATCAAATTGGAAAATCTGATTACACAGTGAATCTCTGTCTCGAAAACAAATAAAACAAAAAGGTATATTGTATATGATGTAATTTATAGGATTGAGGACACAATCAATCTGTGCAGGACAAACAATTTACTTTTCTCACAGAAACTTCCACTTTAAGGAATCATTGGGTATGAGTACTTTGATCCAGAAAATAGCCAGCTCTAAACTATTATAATGTATTTTAGCCACTACTTTTGCTGATGCCCCTGAATCATCTTTTAGGGGCTTCCACAAGGAATATCAACAAATGGCCAGTTTGTATATCTTAAATTTTTGTTTTCTCTCCTAAATAAAAGGCCTGCCTATTTTTATTTTGTTACTTATAGTAAATATATACCATAATTTACTTTGTCTGAAGTATTTTCCTAAGTGGGTAAATGCTATGCAGGGCACTCCAGGTTTCCTATTGTCTTCTGGTTAAACAGCTATCTGTGATGCTTTCATCAACAAACTTGGCTATTTCTATGGACTTAACACTGACGCTTCTCACTGCTACTTCCAACTGAAAGGATGCTTCAGTTCACTGCTCATTTGAATGAGATTAAAGTTCAATGTTGAGAAAGATCATGTACCTAAAGAAAAAGTACCATAAAAGTATATTTGGCATCAGGCTCAATGCTRTACTGTGTGCATGGTACCCATTTAAAGCTCTTTAAATCATGCTGACTAAGAAATTCTAGTTCCTGTTTGCACACAGCAACTGAGTGATTTACTCCTGGTTAAAAATTGTTTCATTAATTTTATGTTGCAATCAGCAGTCAGCCACCACTACATTTCCCAGTACTAAATCACGGACTGCAGACCCATTTATCATTCTGTATAGAGCTGAATCTTCATCAATATATTAAAAAAAGAAATGATCTCTTCAAGAGTTCCTGCCTAATTGTGGAATTAATTCATAACACAGTCAAGGAATAGCTATCAAGGTATAAATAAATTCTCAAGAGAATATAAGATTCTTTAAAACCCCAGATACTAAAATTTTCTGTACTGTAGGGATTCAAAACTAAGATTAAGTATATTTTAAACATTTTACTTGCCCATTGACCTAATAATTGAGCTCCAATATCAGCAGAGTTCCATTCATTATTTTACTTTCCAGAGTAAAAATAACGTCTGGCATAGTCACTGAGGGACAGAGACCTGCAGCTGCTGTAATCATGGCCATAAGCCACTAACCAACCAGTCACTAGGGTAACAGCATCATGGGCTTATGCTTTGGTGCTTTTTCTAGATTCAGTCTCCCTTTCTTCTTTAGTATCCAAACATTGTATGTCCTACCATGATTAGAACTCTAACAGACAGAATCCTGGAGTCAGAAAGTGACAGTCGAGAAGGCGAAAGCCTTAGGTATGGGACAAAGGCAGAAGATTCCTGATCCACATTGGCTGGGAGACTGCTACAGCAGCACTTGACTGGTGGAAAATATACTTGCACCTTGCTTAAAGGGCTACAACTGTATGCAGAGGGCAACTTACCATAGTTGAACTGATATAGTCATTAAAGG
Source organism: Apodemus speciosus (assembly GCA_002335545.1). NCBI lineage: Eukaryota > Metazoa > Chordata > Mammalia > Rodentia > Muridae > Apodemus > Apodemus speciosus. The sequence continues at coordinate 79,537 of BDUI01001314.1, forward strand.
ATCAGTGTCCCTTCCCCCACTTCAGCATTCCAGCTAGGCAGTTCAGCCTCTGCTCTGCTCAGCCCATGAATTTCCTGGCTTTTGTTCTGCATAGAACAACCCAGCCTCACCTGAAAGCCTTGGAAGCCGGAGCCAACCACCTGCTGAGTCTGGAGCCAGCAAGATCCCAAGACTCTACCTCATCCCGGGGGTCGGGGGGGGGGGGGGGGGGGGAATCTTCCAGACTATATATTGGTTTACATTTATTAAAATTAGGGTCTTGAAAGGCAATGTCTCCTTGACCCAATTATTTTGCACCACTTTCCCCATCCATCCCATAGTTTTCTCTTGCAGGGACCAGTCCGCGGTAGCTGCAGATAGCTACGAAACTCAACAGATCAGCAGATTCTTTGGTGTGAGTTTAACGGGATATACAGCCATCAATTATGTTAACAAGAAAGTTAAAATGCAAAAACAACCAGAAGTCTATTTTAAATAATTGAATCCACTAGTGACAGTTTGTAACCTTTTTCTGAGAGTATTTTGAAGTAGACATTTGGCTGTTTGAGGTGAAAGTTTGAGTATAAAGAGTTTAAAGGAACAGGAGAAGCTAAAGACAGCAAGAGAAAAGGTAAAAGCTAGTTGTACTTCTATAACATTTTAATCTTGAAGATGTCCTTCTGAATCCTCATAGCTAGCTATGGGATTTAGGGCCAGGTCTGCCTTGGGTCCAAATAARGCAGGGGAGCAAATAATAGTTTTTTTTTTTTAATGAGGGCAATCACATCAGAGAGCCTGAAAACATCATCAATATTAGGTTGCTGGCCTACTAGGGCTTGGTATGTAATAGCCATCACCTTAAACCAACTCTTTAACATTTCTTAAAATACATCGATATTGTCTTCACTTAAAGTAGAAACTGAGATGCATGAGATTAAGTAGCTACTTCAAGTATGCAGATGACAAAGTGAGGAGCATGTATTGTAATAGGGTGACCTCAACAGGGTTGAGGGGTTCCCTGTGATGCAAAACTTACMGCTCTAAACTGCGTAAAATGCCTGATAAGCCAGAAAAGATGCTTACCCTGTCCTGACTATAAAGTTCTGTTATACTATAATAAGTCATTCATGGAACTCTGACAGACTTCCCAGTAGGGTCAGCAGAGCTGGTTCTGGTTAGGCTGGAAACCTGGATGTAGGCCCTGGAATCAGATGATCAGGGCCATGTGGATGGGACTCAAGTCTTTGCTGTCTTCTGCTTCTAAGCCATGAAGTCTCCTCAGCCAACATCCTCAGAGAACTTTGTCCTGTTTAGTGAGCAGAGCAGTATCCTCTAAGGGGTAGGTTCCTAGACTTTGTACACTTGTATAAATACCATTCTTTCTGACTGAAATTTCCTCCTAATTATCCTCTACATTTTAGGGACTAGGCAGTTCTATTTAATCTATTGTAATTATTTTATAGTATGCTTTTGTCAAAGTACAAAGGTATAAACTTAATGAATAATGTCTGAGTCATTGGCTTTCTTGTCTTAGCTTGCCACCTAAAATGCTGACAACAGTATATTGTAGGYTTCCTCCCAATTAAATCTACCCAAATAGTGTCCATCTTGGTTAGAGAATCCCTGAATGGAATTTCTCCATAGGGAATGTACAAACTTTTTCAAAGTCATAATCCTGGTGTGTGAGGGTGTATGTGTGCATGTGTGCATGTGCGTGTGCGTGTATGTCTCTCTCTCTGTGTGTGTGTGTGTGTGTGTGTGTGTGTGTGTGAAGAAGATAGGTAGTCTTTAATAGATTCCCAGAATGGCTGAGTTCTAAAGATTAATGCCAGGTTATTATAAGTCAAATTAGAAGGATTTATTTTAAAGGCATCTTTGTTCTAAAATGTGATCCACAGTGGTAACCTACCTCAGTGTAATAACTTTTGATTCAGGTTTTGGCTTAAGTGTGTCAGAGTGATAAGGCAGACTGTTTTTTTGTTTGTTTGTTTGTTTTGTTTTGTTTGGATTTGGTTTTTTCGAGACAGGGTTTCTCTGTATAGCCCTGACTCTCCTGGAACTCACTCTGTAGACCAGGCTGGCCTCAAACTCAGAAATCCGCTTGCCTCTGCCTCCCAGAGTGCTGGGATTACAGGCATGCACCACCACCGCCTGGCGATAAGGCAGACTCTGATGAGGAATGTTATCAAAGCAGTGCCAAGGAAGTTTACCTATAGCTATAGCTGGCAGGGCACCACACCCCGGGGTGTGCTAACACTGAAGCCCTCACACCCAAAGAACAGAATCTTGCTGTCTACAGCAATATCTCAAAGGCTGCATCTTTCTTAGGGCCAGAAACCTGTTTTTGGATGATTTGATTTATATTTTTCATGTTATCTTCCAAAGTATAACTTTTCTCATAAATAATTTAAGTTACACTTACTAATATTGTATTTTAGTATTTAAAAGCTCATTTTTTTGGGGGCCAGAACTTTATTCACATGTATGTTTATATTCTACTGTACACTTAGTAGATACATGATTTTGAAGTGACTTGGCTATCTTATGCTGCTGTTTACTTATGTATAAAGAAGTACCTCACAGAACAGCAGTGAGGATTAAGTATACTGATATACTCAAGTTGGCCAGAAACAGATTTCAAGCTCCATTAACACTGATGGAACCTCTGGCTTTGAGGAGTGGTGATAATACAAGAGGTCAGAGATCCTACCCCTGGAAATTTACTCTGTCTGACTCTTTCAGAGGACTTTGTAAATGGACGCAGAACTGGGGAGGAGGTCTCCTAGGACATAACTCAATGGAAGATAACTTATAGACTAAGAAGTATAGCTTCTGGAGATACAGGTGAAGATGAAATACCTGGACACTGAGGAGTGAACACTTGTCCTGGTGGAGAGTGATGAACTATAGGTAACCTTTAAACAATAAGACTGCTACTAATATTCTGGTTCTTCACTCAGAGCTATACTCATTTTTCAGGCCCCTCAAACTCAAGGACCTGCCTCCTTGAGGCACAAACATTGGAGCTAAGAGCTCACTCTTAGCATTAGTGGCCTGTACCACACTTTTCTCTTCCACTCTCTCCACACCACTTCATTGTGAAAAACTGCTCTACATTGTGGTAGTACCCTTTGGAAGACAGCCTGGGGGTATATACAACAGTACAAAAGACATAGTGCAGGATAAGTGCTAAATGTCACCAAGCACACCAAAGTTCAGTGCTGGAGCATTCCCATACACAGGCGCATGCTAGAGACTAGTCCCAAATAGCAGAGTGAACTCATCACCTTTGTTACTGCTACTGGAGTGTTATCACCTGACCTGAGTATAAGAAAGATTTAGTGATGAATTTCTTTTTATGATTAAAACCCACACTTTCAAAATTACTATTAAAAAGAAAAACTGAGAAGTAAGGACAATGTGGTGCAGCTGGGGACACCCATTCTGGGCTCAGGAATGAAATTATGATCCTTTGCATCAGGATTGGTTTCCTGAATCTGGGAGCAGGGAACTGGCACTCTGGGGTGAATCTAATAGTCCCTTGAAACACATTTCTGTATCCTAAATTCTGGACAGGATTGCTGGGCTCTGGCATGAAGCTGATGGTCCCCTGTAGCAGGCTTGGGTATTTTGAATCTTAACCCCTAACCCTAACTCTAACCCTGAATTTGTAAACTGGGTTTCTGGGCTCTGGGGTAAAGTTGACAGTCTTCTCCATCAAATTTGGTTGTCTGAATCTGGGATAGGACTGCAGGTTTCTTTTCTCGAGTAGCATTCCTGAATGACTTGTTTCCTCTTCTTGTCTCCAGCCAAATGTTTCATGTTGTACCTCCCTTTCTTAGCTAGGCATCTATGTTATAGTCACCATGACAAGAAAGAAAGCCATGGAAATCTCACTTTCCCCTTTCCTTTTCAAGTCTCTAGACAAGGTTTCTGGGAAAACCTTTAAGTCGTTCTGTGGCAGCTGGATGCATCTGATGAAAATTCACTGTCAACAAAAGTACTCTTGTGGGGAGCAAGAAAGAGAGTAGGGCCCTGAGTTCCATCCCTGGCTTAATGTAGTCATCTGCTAATAACCAGCCACAAAGCAGTATCCACAGAGCCACAGAAAGTCATTGGAGATAAAAATAAAGAACTTCTGCTGCCACCTGGTGGAATTTCCCCATCAATCTGCTGCTGCTCCTGYGGCTCCTGCTGCTGCTATTCCTTCACCTCCTACTTCTTTCCCTTCCTCCTTCTATTCTCTTCTTCTTTCTCTCTTCACTTAAAAAAATGTTTCTAATTTCTTGAGATTATAAAATAATGACATAATTTTTCTTCCTCTTCTTTCTTCCACCTCTGTCAGGAGCCATAATGGGACAAGCTAATATACTAGCAGATGATCATCCTGAAATGCCTGCCTTGGATTATTATATACTCTGCGACAKGTGAGCCCCCATTCAGCAAGGCTGTGGGGGACTAATTTTAGGAAAGAGTCCTGCTATTTATATGCTTCTCCTGTTATTATTACACATTTATAATAATCAATAAGTAATAGCACACTCCTTTGGAGCAGATCTCTGCAGATCCATGAAGACGTACTGTCTTATAGTGATGCTATGTAGATAAATAGATGACTTGTTTTAATGATGATCCTACAAGAATTCCTAAAATTATATCTGTGATTATTAAGCTCTTTTATAATGGGACTGCTACTAGGTCCTTTCTATAGCCAAACTGCAATGAGAACTCTGCCAGTCTCCCAAGTGTCACCAGTTAATTGCTCTTAGATGGCAACCAGATTTTCCTCCTACTCAGAGCACATTCCAAGAGGTTGTAAAACAATTAACCAATGGTCATAAAAAGGGAACTAGGATTCATTATAGGTGCTAGGACAGAAGATAAAATATTGACTGGGTTTATCTACACAAAACTTCACTTATAACTTAGTTATAGTTTTAAACATTCTCTGAACCTGTGGAGAAGACAAATGATAGATGTTACTATCTAGATAATTACTTCTAATGGACATGCATGTAAACATTCTCTGTTGTAAAGTTCTATTTCAATTTATGCCTTGGTATTTTGTGTGAACTTGCGATGAACTTTGTAACATGTGATCATGTATCCTGAAAGATGTATAAGTACTAAAGACAAGAGAGAGGAGGCCCATTATTTTTTCCTCCTCTCTCTCTCCCACTCTGTCTCACTTAGAAGAATTTTTCCTTCTCTCCTCTTAGGGATCTTTCTGCTTTTCCCTTTTAGATAGCTTTCATAGGAAACTCTCTACAACTTGGTAATAAACTTATTAAAAACTTCTTTAAGTGTCCCATTTTTCTCCCTGCAACTTCTGACTAGCAGGCTGAAAGTTAGAGCTCTGGAGTTCYTGTGGAGACAGTGATGGTTTAATGTTGTTCCCAGGTTTCGGTACCATATGATGGGTTATAAATGGGGAGAGAAGAAGGGGATTAGAGAGTGTGGCATGGCAGCATGGGGGAAGGGGGATGCCTAGGCGGGCCCAGGCCCAGGCACCTCTTCCCCCTGAGGGACCACACACACACACAGACATGGTATAGAATAGAGTAGAATAGAGTTTATTCAGGGAAGAGGATGGGAGTTAATGGTGTAGTGGAGGCAGAGAGA
>BDUI01001314.1:90166-113912 GCA_002335545.1 Apodemus speciosus
ATAGCTGCGGTTACAATCCAGAACCTATACAGTTCTTCCCCATTTTCCACTGTCTGCCTCTAAGCAAGGAGTTCAGTGTTGGGTCAACACTGCCTTACTTAATCCGTATCCTCCAGCACCCATTTTGCTCACTGTGCAGGATACCATCTTTTTCCATTTTTTCTGCGAAGCTTCACTAAGACAGGGTCACCTTTCTCTCGAGTCCAGCCACACGTCTGGGCACCATTCTGTTGTGTTCTGTAGCTATCTGCAGCTACTGCAGACTGGTCCCTGCAAGAGAAAACTATGGGATGGATGGGGAAAGCCGCGCAAAAAGAATTGGGTCAAAGAGACATTGCCTTTCAAGACCCCAATTTTAATAAATGTAACCCAATATATAATCTGGAAGTTTCCCTCTCCCCAGGCATGAGATGGAGTCTTGGGATCTTGCTGGCTCCGGATCTCAGCAGGTGGTTGGCTCTGGAATGCTTTCTTGGCTTCCAGGTGAGGCTGGGTTGTTCTATACAGAACAAAGGCCAGGAAATTCCTAAGATGCCTATGAAAATGACAGGAAACTTGGACATTTAATCAAAGCATATACAGGTCATCTGACTGTTTCCTTAGGATTACAGACTCTGTGTATTCAGAATTTGAATGACATTTCTCAGATTTTGGCATCACAGTGACATCACATCACTTGTCCCTTGAGAATAAACTATCTTCTCTCTACCCCTTTCTTCTCATGATACAATTGTGATAAGCTCTTTGTTCCCTAGATCTTATTTTTCATTTTTATTGGTTATTTTTTTACATTTCAAATGTTATCCTCCTTCCCACCCCCCCCACACACAATCCCTCTATATCCTCCTCCTTCCCTACTGCCTCTATGGTGCCCCCCCATCTACCCATCCACTTCTGTCTCAGTGCCCTACCATTTCCCTATCCTGAATCATCAAGCCAGATAAGGTAATCCTCTGCTACACATCAAGCTGGAGTGATGKGTCCCCCGCTCCCATGTGTACTCATTGGTTGGTGGTTTAGTCCCTGGGAGCTTTAGGGGGGGTTGTTATTGTTGATCTCCCTATGGGGTTACAAACCCCTTCAGCTACTAGAGTCCTTGCCCTCACTTCTCCATTGGGGTCCTCACACTCAGTCTTGGATGTGTACATTTGAATCTTATCTGTATTAATCCATCTCTGGCAGAGCCTCTCAGGGKCCAGCTATACTGGGTTCCTGTCAGTAAGCATTTCACAATATTAGCAATAGTGGTATGGTGTCTGTAGATTTCTCCCAAGGTCTAGTACCATTTATTCTCTGCTTCCATAGTCACCAAGAGAATTCAGGCTTTCCTGTTCTTTTTCCTGTGCAAGTGACAAGGAGGAGTCCAGATGATGTTGTCTGTACCCTTCCTGCTTCTGTGCCTATTATACTTCTCCTATAAGCTTATGACAACGGCATTGTTTATTAATATTTTCATTCAATATATTTTTGAGGCAAAGTCATTTTCAGCTCTAACAGTTTTAGTATCTTTTGTATTTGAGATTATTATATAATTACATTGTTTCCCTTTTCTTTTCTCTAGTTTTTTGAAGCATATTTTATTAGACATTTTCTTTATTTACATTTCAAATATCATCCTCTTTCTTCATTTCCCTTCCAAAAGCCCCCTATCCTATAGCCCTTCCCCCTGCTCACTAACCCACCCACTCATACTTCCCTGTCCTGGCATTTTCCTACACTGGGGCATTGAGCCTTCATAGTACCAAGGGCCTCTCCTCTCATTGATGTCTGACAAGGCAATCCTCTGATAAATATGTGGCTGGAGCCATGGGTTCCTCCATATGTACTCTTTGGTTGGTGGTTTAGTCCCTGGGAGCTCTGGGGGTACTGGTTGGTTCATATTGTTGTTCCTCCTCCTATGGGGCTGCAAACAATGTAAGCTCCTTGGGTCCTTTCTCTAGCACCTTCTTTGGGGACCTTGTGCTTAGCTCAATGGATGGCTATGAGCATCCACTTCTATATTTGTCTGGCACTGGCAGAGCCTCTCAGGAGTCAGCTATATCAGGATCCTGTCAGCAAGCAGTTGTGGGCATCCAAAATAGTGTCTGGGATGGGTAACTCTATATGGGATGTATTCCTAGGTGGGACAAGATCTGGATGGCATTTCCTCCAGTTTCTGTACCACACTTGTCTCTGTATCTCCTCCTGGGAGTATTTTGATCCCCCTTCTAAGAAGGAGCAAAGTATCYACTCTTTGGTCTTCCTTCTTGAATTTCATGTGGTTTATGAATTGTATCTTGGTTATTCTGAACTTTTGGGCTAATATCCACTTATCAGTGAGTGCATACCATGTGTGTTCTTTTGTGATTGGGTTACCTCATTCAGGATGATATTTTCTAGTTCCATCCATTTACCTAAGAATGTCATGAATTCATCATTTTAAATAGCTAGGTAGTACTCCATTGTGTAAATGTACCACATTTTCTGTATCCATTCTTCTGTTGAGGGACATCTGGTTTTTTAATACTTCTGGCTATTATAAATAGGGCTGCTATGAACATAGTGGAACATGTGTCTTTATTACATGTTGGAGAATCTTCGGGGTATATGCCCAGTAGTGGTATAGCTGGGGCCTCAGGTAGTAATATGTCCAATTTTGTGAGGAACCACTAAAATGATTTCCCGAGTGTTTGTACCAGAGTTGTACCAGCTTGCAATCCCACCAGCAATGGAGGAGTGTTCCTCTTATCTACTTCCTTGCCAGCATCTGCAGTCATCTGAGTTTTTGATCTTAGCCATTCTGGTGTGATGTGGAATCTCTGGGCTGTTTTGATTTGCATTTCTGACTAAGGATGTTGAACATTTCTTTCTTTCCTTCCTCCTTTCTTTCTTTCTTTCTTTCTTTCTTTCTTTCTTTCTTTCTTTCTTTCTTTCTCTTTTTCTTTCTTTCTTTCTTCCTTTCTTTCTTTCTTTCTTAAAAAATTAAATATCGTCTTCATTTACATTGCCAATGGTAAAACCTTTCCCAATTTCCCCCTTCCCCAAAGACCCCCCAACCCCTCCTCCCACCTCTGGCCTCCATGTATTTGCCCCTCCCTCTATTTCCCTTTCTTGGGGCATCTATTGAGCCTGTACCTTACCAAGGACCACTCCTCCCACTGATGCCAAACAAGGCATTCCTCTGCCACATTTTTTTCTGGAACCATGTGTACCCCTTGGTTGATGGCTTAGTCCCTGGGAATCCTGGGATGTCTGGGTGGCCGAAATCATTGTTCTACCCACGTGGTTGTTAACCCCTTCAGCTCATCCTGACCACCCTCCAGCTCCTCTATTGGGGACCCCACGCACAGTCCAATGGCTGGCTGCTAGTATCTACCTCTGAATTTGTAAGGCTCTGGCACGGCCCCTAGGGGAGACAACCATGGCATGCTCCTTTTGGTATATACTTCTTGTCGACCATAGTAGTGTCAGGGTTTGGTGAATCCCCAGGTAGGGCAGTCTCTGGGTGGCCTTTACTTCAGTCTCTGCTCCACACATTGTCTCCCTTATTGCTCCTGTGAGTATTTCATTCCCTTTCTCAGAGGAACCAAAGAACCCTCACTTAAGTCCTCTTTCTTGAGCTTCCTGAGCTGGGTGAATTGTAACTTGTTTATTTTGAGCTTTGTGGCTAACATTTGCTTATTAGTGAGTGCATACCATGTGCATTGTGATTGGATTACCTAGCTCATGATGACACTTTCTAGTTCCATCCATTTGCCTAAGAATTTCATGAATTCATTGTTTTTAATAGCTGAATAGTACTCCATTGTGTATATATATACCACAGTTTCTGTATCCATTCCTCTGTTGAAGGACATCTGGGTTCTTTCCAGTTTCTGTCTATTATAAATAAGGCAGCTATGAACATAGTGGAGCATGTGTCCTTATTACATTTAGGAATATCTTCTGGGTGTATGATGAGGTGTGGTATAGCTGGGTCCTCAGGTAATACTATGTCTAATTTTCTGAGGAATTGCCAAACTGATTTCCAGAGTGGTTGTACCAGCTTGCAATCTTACCAACAATGGAGAAGTGTTCCTTATTCCCCACATCCTCTACAGCATCTGTTGTCCCCTGAGTTTTTCATCTTAGCCATTCTGTCCAGTGTGAGGTGGAATCTCACTGTTGTTTTGATTTTCATTTCCATGATAACTAAGGATGCTGAACATTTCTTTAGGTGCTTTAGAGCTATTCAAGTTTCCTCAGTTGAGAATTCCCTGTTTAACTCTGTACCATATTTTTAAATAGGGTTATTTGACTCTCTGGAGACAAATTTCTTGAGTTCTTTGTATACATTGGTTATCAACCCTCTATCACATGAAGGGTTAGTAAAGATATTTTCCCAATTTGTTGGTTGTTGTTTTGTCCTGTTGACCATGACCTTTGCCTTACAGAAGCTTTGCAGTTTTATGAGGTCCCATTTGTCGATTCTTGTTCTTAGGGCATAAGCCATTGGTGTTCTGTTCATGTGTTCAAGATTCATCCCCACTTTCTCCTCTATAAGCTTCAGTGTGTTTATTTTTATGTGTAGATCCTTGATCCACGTGGACTTGAGCTTTGTACAAGGAGATAAGAATGAGTTGATTAGCATTTTTCTGCATGTTGACCTCCTGTTGATTTATCACCATTTGTTAAAAATGTCCCTTTTCCACTGGATGCTTTTAGCTCCTTTGTCAAATATCAAGTGACTGTATGTGAGTRGGTTCTTTTCTGGATCTTCAATTCCATTGATCTCCCTGCCTGTCTGCATACAAATACCAAACAGTTTTTATCACTATTGCTCTGTAGTAGAGCTTGAGGTCAGGGATGGTGATTCCTCCAGAAGATCTTTTGCTGTGGTGAATAGTTTTTGCTATCCTGGGTTTTTTGTTATTCCAGATGAATTTGAGAATTGCTCTTTCTAGATCTATGAAGAATTGATTTGGGATTTTGATGGGGGTTGCATTGAATGTGTAGATTGTTTTNAGAAGATCTTTTGCTGTGGTGAATAGTTTTTGCTATCCTGGGTTTTTTGTTATTCCAGATGAATTTGAGAATTGCTCTTTCTAGATCTATGAAGAATTGATTTGGGATTTTGATGGGGGTTGCATTGAATGTGTAGATTGTTTTTGCCAAGATGGCCATTTTACTATTGTGATCCTGCCAATCCATGAATATGGGAGATCTTTGCATCTTCTGAGACCTTCTTCAATTTCTTTCTTCAGAGGCTTGAAGTTCTTGTCATACAGATATTTCACTTGGTTCGTTAGGGTCACACCTAGGTATGAAATATTATTTGGGACTATTTTGAAGGGTGTCATTTCCCTAATTTCTTTCTCATCTTGTTTATCCTTTGAGTATAGGAAGGCTACTGATTTGCTTGAGATAATTTTATATTCAGCCATTTTGCTGAAGTTTTTATCTGCTTTAGGAGTTCTCTGGTAGAAGTCTTGGGGTCGCTTAAGTATACTATCATATCATCTGCAAATAATGATACTTTGACTTCTTCCTTTCCAATTTTTATCTGTTTGACTTCTCTTTGTTGCCTGTTTGCTCTGGCTAGGACATCAAGAACTATATTGAATAGATAGAGAAAGAGTGGGCAGCCTTGTCTGGTCCCTGATTTTAGTGGGATTGCTTCAAGTTTCTCTCCGCTTAACTTGATGGTGRCTACTGGTTTGGAGTATATTGCTTTCACTATGTTTAGGTATGGGCCTTGGATTCCTGAGCTCTCCAAGACTTTTGTCATGAAGGGATGCTAGATTTTGTCAAAAGCCTTTTCAGCATCTAATGAAATGACCATGTGATTTTTATTCCTTTAGTTTGTTTATGTAGTGGATTACATTGATGGATTTCTATATATTGAACCATCCCTGCATCCCTGGAATGAAGCCTACCTGATCGTGATGAATTATAGTTTTGATACATTTTTGGATTTGGTTGGCCAGGATTTTGTTCAGTATTTTTGCATCAATGTTCATGAGGGAGATTGTTCTGAAGTTCTCCTTGCTTGTTTGGTCTTTGTTTGGTTTAGGTATAAGCGTTATTGTGGCTTCATAGAATGAATTGGGTAGTGTTCCTTGAGTTTCTATTTCATGGAAAAGTTTGAAGAGTATTGGTATTAACTCTTCTTTGAAGATCTGATAGAATTCCCCACTAAACGCATCTGGTCCTGGGCATTTTTTTTTTTTTTTTGGATGGGAGACTATTAATGACTGCTTCTATTTCCTCAGGTCTTATGGGACTATTTAGATGGTTTATCTCATCCTGTTTTAACATTGGCACCTTGTATGTATCTAGAAAGTTGTCCATTTCATCCAGATTTTCAAACTTTTTTGAGTATAAACTCTTGTAGTAGGATCTGATGGTTTTTTTGAATTTCCAGACCTCCTGTTGTTTGTTTCCCTTTTCATTTCTGATTTTATTAATTTGGATACTGTCTCTCTGGCCTCTCGTTAGTCTGGCTAAGGGTTTATTTATCTTGTTGATTTTTTCAAAGGACCAGCTCCTTGTTTTGTTGATTCTTTGTATAGTTCTTTTTGTTTCTGTTTGGTTGATTTTGGCCCTGAGTTTCTTTCCTGCCGTCTACTCCTCTTGGATGTATTTGCTTCATTTTGTTCTAGATCTTTCAAGTGCACTGTCAAACTGTTAGTGTAAGCTCTCTCCATTCTCTTTTTGAAGACACCCAGAGTTATGAGTTTTCCTCTTAGCACTGCTTTCATTGTGTCCCATAAATTTTGGTATGMTGTGTCTTCATTTTCATTAAATTCTAAAAACTCTTTGATTTCTTTCTTTATTTTTTTCCCTGACCAAGCTATCGTTGAGAAGAGCATTGTTCAAAGTCCATGTGTATATGTGTTTCCCAATGTTTTTGTTTGAGCTTAAGACCAGCCTTAGGCCGTGGTGATCTGATAAGGTACATGGAATTATTTCAATATTTCTATATCTGTTGAAGCCCTTTTTGTGACCAATTATATGGCCAATTTTGGAGAAGGTACCATGAAGTGCTGAGAAGAAGGTATATTCTTTTGCTTTAGGGTGGAATGTTCTATAAATAAGTTAGAGCCATTTGGTCCATAACTTCAGTTACTTTCACTGTGTCTCTGTTAAGTTTCTGATTCCATGTTTTGTCCATTTTTGAGAGTGAGGTGTTGAAGTCTCCCACTATTATTATGTGGAGTGCAATGTGTACTTTGAGCTTTATTAAAGTTTCTTTTATGAATGTAGGTGCCCTTGCCTTCAGAGCATAGATGTTCAGAATTGAGAGTTCATCTTGGTAGACTTTTTCTTTAACCAGTATAAAGTGTCCCTCTTTACATTTTTTGACAACTTTTGGTTGAAAGTCAATTTTATCCGATATAAGAATGGCCACTCCAGCTTGTTTCTTGAGACCATTTGCTTGGAAAATTGTTTTCTAACCCTTGACTCTTAAATAGTGACTGTCTTTGTCAGTAAGGTGGGCTTCTTGTATGCAGCAAAACGTTGGGTCCTATTTATGTATTCAGTCTGTTAGTCTATGTCTTTTTATGGGGGAATTGAGATCATGGATATTAAGAGATTTTAAGGAAAAGTGATTGTTACTTACTGTTATCTTCTTAATTAAAGGTGAAATTCTGGTTGTATAGATATCTTCTATTAGGTTTGTTAAAAGATTACCTTACTGATTTTTCTACAATGTGGTTTCCTGCCTTGTGTTGGTATTTTCCACCCATTATCCTTTGCAGAGATGGATTCGTGGAAAGATATTATGTAAATTTGCTTTTTGTCATGGAATGTCTTGATTTGACCATCTATGGTAATTGAAAGTTTTGCTGGGTATAGTACTCTGGGCTGACATTTATGTTCTCTTAGTGTCTGTATGACATCTGCCCAGGAACTTCTGGCTTTCATAGTCTCTGGTGAAAAGTCTGGTTTAATTCTGATAGGTCTGCCTTTATATGTTACTTGACATTTTTCTCTTACTGCTTTTTAATATTGTTTCTTTGTTTAGTACATTTGGTGTTTTAATTATTATGTGATGGGAGGAATTTCTGCTCTGTTCCAATCTGTTTGGAGTTCTGTAAGCTTCTTGTATTTTCATGGGCATCTTTTTCTTTAGGCTCGGGAAGTTATCATCTATAATTTTGTTGAAGATATTTACTGGGCCTTTAAGATGTAAATCCTCACTTTCTTCTATACCTATGATTCTTAAGTTTGGTCTTCTTATTGTGTCCTGCATTTTCTGGATATTTTGGGTTAGGAGCTTTTTGCATTTTGCATTTTCTTTGACTGTTGAGTCAATGTTTTCAATGGAATCTTCAGCATCTGAGATTCTTTCTTCTATCTCATGTATTCTGTTGTTGATGCTTGTATCTATTACTCTTGAATTCTTTCCATGGTTTTCTATCTACAGAGATGTCTCACTTTGTGATTTTTTTTATTGTTTCTATTTCCATTTTTAGGTCCTGGATAATTTTGTTCAGTTCCTTGACTTGTTTGTTTTTTCCTGAAATTCTTTAAGGAATTTTTGTGTTTCCTCTTTAAGGGCTTCTACCTATTGACCCATGTTCTCCTGTGTTTCTTTTAGTGATTTTTGTGATTCCTCTTTAAGGGTTTCTGCATGTTGACCCATGTTCTCAAATAATTCCTTATGGGAATTTTGTATTACCTCTATAAGGGCTTCTACCTGTTCTGCCATATTTCTTTAAGGAATTTTTGTGTTTCCTCTTTAAGGGCCTCTACCTTTTGATCCATATTCTCCTGTATTTCTTTAAGGGATTTTTGTGCTTCCTCTTTAATGGCTACTACCTGTTGACCCATGTTTTCCTGTGTTTCTTTAAGGGAGTTATTTATGTCATTCTTGAAGTCCTCCATCAGCAATATGAGATGTGATTTTAAATCTAGCTCTTGCTTTTCTGATGTGATGGAGTGTCCAGGATTTGCTGTTGTGGGAGAACTGGGTTCTGATGGTTCCATGTTGCTTTAGTTTCTGTTGGTAATGATCTTGCGTTTGCCTTTGGCCATCTTCTTATCTCTGGTGTTAGCTAGTCTTACTGTCTCTGTCTTCTCTGATCTGCAGGTCTATGTTTCTGTGCTCCTGGAATTCCCTTTCTCTCCAATGCCCTGCAAACAGCTGATTCTCCAGGAAGTATCAGGTGATGGAGTCTCCCCTGTGGCAGACTTGGCAAGGGTCGAAAGCCCTGCAGGATGCTAGTTCTCAAATGTTCTGCTGCTCCTGTATCTCGAATTCCCTGCTGATGCTGGTTCTCGAATGCCCTGCTTCTCCCAGTTCGAATGCCCTCCAGGTGCCTGTTCTTGAATGTCCTGCTCCTGCCAGTTCTCTAGAGAGTATCAGGAAGTAGGATCTTCCCTATGTCAGAAGTGGCCCAAGTCTACCACAACCAATGGAATGGGGTGTGGCGGGGGAGGTGGGAAGGATAGAAGGGATGGAAGGGGAGTGGTGATCTGGAGTTTGCTGGGTAGTGAGACCCAGAGCAGCTCTGGGCCTCTAGGGGTGGGGGATGATTCTTACTGAATGCCCTGCTCCTGCCAGTTCTTTAGGAAATATCAGGAAGTAGGATCCTCCTCGTGTCAGAAGTGGCGCAGGTCTACCTGAACAATTTCTCAGTTGACAGTCACTGGAGATAAATGGCAATCTCACCTCTGAGCCCAGGAGTCAGAGCACTCCCTGGAGACCACCTCTCCCCTGGCAGGACCTGTGCACATAGGGTTGCAGATCTGTCTCAGCTCCCAAGTAAAGATGGTGACCTGAAGGACCTTCTCTCTCTTCTCTCACTTCAACATCTCCCACCCCATATTTATCTCCTTGCTCTTTCAACTGCATGGTCTCTAGTTTCATTTATTATTGTTAGATGTATATATGTATAAGTGTAAACATATATTCATAAATATAACCTTCTCAGTTTATATAATGTTACTTGTGTATTTTCACATCTGATAAATCAATATTATATAACCAATTGTTGTATCCTTCCTTGGGGAAATGTATTCTTCCCAATCTCAGCATTCCCTAGTTGCCAGCAGTTCTTTGTATGAGGTTGAGGACTTATGATCTTTTCCCTATTCATTTTAGCATGTCTATTATTGCTATACTTGTTCAGCTCATATTAGTAGTCATACTAGTGGTAAGATTTTATGAGTGTAGCTTTTGATGTTAGTAGAAGACACAGTCTCAGAGCAAATTCCATAATTCTTTGGCTTTTACAATCTTTCTGTCTCCTCTTTCTGAATGTTTTCTGATCCTTAGTTGCTAGATGGTTGATTTTTTGTTTGTTTATTTGTTGTTTGGTATGCATTTTAAAACGTATATATCCTTTGAGGAATTATCAGTTACAGAGAAAAATTTAAATCTTATTTTAGAATTAATCTGAATTCTATCCCCTAAGACGTTTACCCTCCTTGCGCATTGACCCCATGCTTCCTACTCTACCCTACAAAAAAGATATAGCTGATCCTGTCAAATAAAGTTATTTAATATCTCATTTTAGACTTCTGAATGACATATTTAGTCATTTCATATACCTTACCTTGAAATTTCTTTCTCTTCATCGCTTGTTCATGTTCTATAAAGGCTAGATCAACAGGATCCTCAATATCTTCTAGTATGTTCTTGAGCACACCTCGATCACATTACTTAAAAACTGCCAGAAGATGTTGAATACAACTGTATGTATACATTTCTATCTACTTCACTCCCACATTTTGACGGTTTTAAAGACAGGACCMAAATCTTATTTATTATCTCATACTACATGTGATAAAATTAAATTTAAATAATGTAAACCAAGTTATTACAGTAGAGGGTAGCCATTATAAGTGTTTAGCTTTAATCTGTCTTTTTCACAATGCACAGCATTTTACAAGTGTTTGATAAATATTAGTCAGGCCAGTAAGTGAATAAATAGAGGAAAATGTTAAAAGGAAACCCATGGAATCTAGAGCAATGCTTAATATTGTGCATTTGAATATTATTACTATTCATAATTTTATCCACTATTGAATTCATTTTCAGCAAGGTTGAAGATTACTTTTTATGCTAAAAGAAATCAAACATAAAATTCTCTCTGAAGCAGCTAAGAACCAATGACCACACACACACACACACACACACACACACACACACACACACACACACACACTAAATCTGCTGTAAAATGCAAAAAAGACACTTTTCAATAACAAAAATTTAGCATGCAGATATTCTTGTCTTTAAAGAGTAGTCAAAATTTTCCTAGCAACATGATGTGTAAAGAAGCCAAACTTAATGTTTGCTAACACCAGTAGTTGGTGGAGGAAATTATATTTAATCATTAACTATATAAGAAGTCCAAATATTGTTAACTGTAGCTGCCCGTGGATACATACGAATGGCTTGGGTTCCCTAGAAGAAGAGCTGGGGATAGAAAACAGGGTGGCAAGGGAAACACATGGAGTCAAGGCTTGATTTCTTCCTCAAGGCTCAAACTATAATGAAGGTCTCCAAATATATATAGGCGGGCAAGACCCCTGCCCCAAAGGCTGGAAACTGGTTCTGCTTGTTCTGCAGGAGGCTAGCCTCAGGTGGCTGGCTGCCAGTATCTCTCAGGAAGCTGCTATCCTTGGAGAACAATGGGTCAGACCCTCAAAGGCTGGATTGTAGCTAGCCCCAAGGCTGGGGTTGGGCACAGTTCCTGAGGTCAGCATTGCACTGAAGAACTTGCATGTCTCCATTGAGAAGATACTTCAAAAATATAAGAAATGAATTTATAATGTTGAATCAACATAGAATGGTCAACAGAGGAGCCAAATCTGGAGAAAGTGACTGGTTTATATACACTGCTAAAGGGGTCATTAGGTATGACTCACTTTTTACCTAGACAGCCATTAGATAGGAATCATTAAGGGTTCATCTTGGTGACTTTAATCTTTCTGTACTTTAATATTTAAGACTTCTTGAAAAAGATACATTATTTCAATAGAAGAAATGGTGTTAAATGCATTTTCTTTCTTTCCTCCTAAAGTAGCAGCTAATCTGGCTGTTGGGATGTACATGATGTATCTTAGGATAGGCCAGGGGGGCAGGTCTGAGAAACAATCCAACGAAGCTACTCAGAGTGCCTTCAGAGTAATTTTCAACTGGGAAGAGAAGAAAGAAGCCTTATATCTTCCTCAATTGGAGCAGAGTAAGCTAACTGTAAGCAGCCATGGTTCTAGCCAAATGGAAGAAAGATTGAATTCAAACCCAAAAAACAATAGAGAGAGAAGCCAGTGACAGAACTCCAGGTTCTAGAATCTCCAGATACACTTAAGTCCTCTCTAGATACATAACCCAGAAAGTGCTCTGTCCCTTGATTTTTTTTCTGGATAATTTATTGGATTTTAATTTGGATTTCTACCTCTTGTATACACAGTAATTCCAATAAATATGTGATATACTATGGATTGATTTTTWAAAATTTAAATGCCTAAAGGGAAATGACCTTTCTGTTTATGTCCTGAATCAACAATATTTAGGGACAATTGTTACTCCTCTGTCATTCAAAGCACCTCAGCTACATACCCATCTTTTTCTGGTTCATTTCTGTAGCAAATATGGGGTGCTTACATGCTGATCTCTCCATTTGGAGTGACTTTTCTAGCTATTTTCTATTTGACATATTCTTAGTATTGAGTCTCACTGAATTTCCACTTTTTTAAAAAAGGCTTTTCCTGTGTACATTGAACAGAGTGTTTTTTTCCAATGATTTTATTTTATGACTCTTATTTTTGTAATATTTATCTTAATATGGATTTATTTGTTGTGTGTCTCCCTATCTAGAGCATGAAGCTGAGTAGTACCTGCCCTTAGCAGGCACTATGATTTGGGTTCAGTAGAAAAGTCATTAAGTACATATGACTGTTGATATATTAATATGGCATAAAAGATGCATGTGCTCCTATTTCACTGTTCTATGTCCCGAGCCCCACTCCCTTGCTCTCCAAAGTCTAAAACCAGAGCATTTCTTTTAATGTTTTTACTTATTTACCAGAATAATACTACCGGATTGTAGCAGGTGAAACTCTGCTACTCAGAGTGGATGAGATGATCTAATAGCTCATTATAGACAGATCTCTAATGCAGAGAACAACCAGCCAGAACAATTGGAGTCCAACCCTCAATTCAGAGAAGCTGAAGACCTTGGCTCCATGGGACATTAACTGTAGTTTCTTTGTTGAAACACTAGATGGCAGCTGACTCTTGGATAAAACAGTGATTATCATTGTAGGATTTACCAAATGCTGGATAAYTTTTCTGATGGTATTAAATATGCACCCGTTTTGATCACTTGACACAATGTCAAAACTATGAAAAGTGTGTTGGCCTTGGTCTGTAAGGAGTTAAATATATTCTGAAACTTTATTTGAAGATTTAGAAAAGAAATGTGCTACTACATAATGTAAGAAAGCTAATTTGTCAGCTTCAGGTCTTCAATGAGAGAGAAAAGGAAGGGAGATAGGAGATAGAGATAGATGAGAGAGAGAGAAAGAAAAAGTACTAAATACTCAAAAAATGAAACTGAAATGCAACCTCTGCACTTGCAGCTTTGTACCTTTTGGATTAATAATCTAATCTAATAAATAATTAATTGCATCTTTCTTCTCTATTATCTCAGCTTAAATAAACACTATGGAGATAAGAAAAACTTCCAAATATAAATGATCAGAAAATCTATTGTTTCCTTAGGAATTTTGTATATGTAGTATTGGAAATAGAAACCTTTACTTTCTTAGATCCTAGAAAAAACAATCAACTAAGTACACTAACTAGGCATTTCCTTTTTAGCTATTAGCAATGTGAAATAAACATCACCTGTTAAATAAAGGAGATCACAAAATGTGATAAACACCATCTATTCTAATAAAGTTTCCCTTATATTTTATGGTCTTTGAAAATTGGTAGTAAAACAAAAAATGGAAGGCAGATAGGTGGCAGTAGAGGCCCCCCAGGGAAGGTGGAGGAAGAGAAAGGTAGGAGAGATAATACAGAAGGGTGGGAAGATATATTAGGGAGAAGTGCTACAGAGACAACTAGAAGGGAAGGGCAGAGAGAAACAAACACTATATCAAAGGTAGAGAGGGAATGGAAGGTGAGTATATAAAATAGAAGAAGAGCAGATGGAAGAACTTCATAGACCAAACTCCATAGACAGAAAAGAGGTAAGCAGTCTACCTTAGGTATCTTCACTGGGGCTATCTCTCTAGGACTGTTTAAGCTTCAAGTATCAGAATAAAATCTCCTCTGGTAACCTGGGTGTTAGCTAATGAGTGAATTGCTTATGTTTTAGGCCTGAGAAGCCTTTCCTTAAATAAATATGCATAAGCCTCTTTCAGGTTTAGATTTACTCAGAGGATTAGAGGCATAGAAAGGATATGCAGAGAAGGAAGGAAAACAGTAATTATAGATAGCCTAGACAGAAAGAATAAGCTTTTGTGCAAGAACACAATTTAAGTACTTGAAAGTCTTGTCAAGAGATCAACAGAAGCTATTTGTTCTTTTTACTACTTCTCCTCCACATCCATTCATTCATTTGAAAATGGATACTTCTGTTCTTTCTGCCCTTAGCACTGAATTTCTCTGCCTCTGAATTCATCATTCATATAATATCTAAACTAACAGACTAAACCAGAGACTTTCTAACTTTGGGTACAAAATGTATATAAACATTCTGGGTGTTTGTTAGTTATCTAGGACAGCAAGCAATACTCCTAAACATTACTTAGTATGTTTTACTCCATTCCCATCAATCACCATTACTCTTTTTCTTCTTCAATCCATGGCTTCAGTAATATCCATACAAGTGAATTAAACTACTTTCTATGTACTTACTGAACTTGAGCCAAACCTCTAATAAATTGAAGAAAGAAGTGACATGAAATACTTAAGATTTTCAGTCTATCATGGCTATTATCTTTCATTTTTCTCAAAGAACAACAGAAAGAACAATGTTTACTGGTTAGTCCTGTAGTATGTAACCCATGTGGTCCAATTTAGAGACCACTGAGAAGAAAGGACATGCGTGTAAACAATTACATACCCTGACAAAGAGATGAAGAACACATTCTAGAGACAACATAACAGGAGAAGAACATTTCCCCCACATGTTTGGATGAATGATAAGTGATAGTCATGTCTGAGTGTGAGTATAAGGATAGTGGGTAGATAGTCTCAGGGTTACGTTCTAGCTTGAATGGAAAGAAAAGATGGAAGAAAGGTAGACATGACTGTTATTCTTCAGAAGAACAGGAAATTGACAGTAAAGACAGAGTACACTTTCCTTTAGGGCAATTGTAAGATCTCTTTAGGCACAGGAGCTAGAGCCTATTTATAGAATAGCATAGAAGTTTTGTTATATCTGAGCAGTACATCTGAAGAATTCTCACTCCAAAGACTGTACAAATTCTTATAACAATACAGCTTCATCCTCTAGGACAAGAACCTCTCTGGCTTTTCTTTGCTCTCTGATTCCCCAATGCAATTTATCTATTGATTCCTCTGGAGTGACTCAGCAACAGTCAGTGCTGAGCCATTGAACTGCTTGATTTCTCTCTTTAGCAATTCAGAAGAATGATGTCTACTTTGCTGGATCATGATGGGGTCTGATTAAAACTGTCCATATGAATGCCAAAACACAAATGAGACACTAAGTAAGTATGTGGTACAAAATAAGGAAGAAAGAAGGCAGTGGCTTGTGTGCTACTTGATACAAGGAAAGATAAATCATTTAATGGAAAGTTTATCTGGGGATAGAATGTGAGGAGGGTGAGTCAGAGCAAACTAATAAAGGAGAATGATGTTGGAAATTCAGGATGTCTGTGCTGCTGACGTTATTTGAGAGATAGAAGATTAAGTCTCCAGTGGTTGGCAATTAGGAAGCTCCTGGGGCATTCTGTAGCTGGGATGCTAACATCTGTGCTCTGCCTAAGACCAGTTCTAGTTTGTGTAGTTGCTGTCAGTAGGTCCTTGTCTCCATGTCTGTTTGTTTCTTTAATAAATTTCCTATTGTACTTTGTATAATTAGTATTTTATACAAGTGGGGTGAAAGAAAGAACACAGTATACAAACAAGTCTCCTTTTTCTTGTTAGAGCAGATAGATAAGGTTCTGGGAAAACTGTGTCATTAAGAAAGTTTGCAGAACACACAAAAATTAAAACGTGTTCTGAAAATATTTCCATAATGTGTCTTGATATTTATCTTTACTCAGTATTAGGTCATTAATACTGAGTGTGAATAGACAGGCTTCTATTATCCCTGTCACTATACCATAATGAATGTGTCCCTTCCCCAAATTTGTGTGTAAAATCCATATCCACTAACATAACTGTATTTGGGAACAATATTAAACACATAAGTAAGGTTATATGTGGTGTTCAGGGCCTTGTGCTAATCTGGTGTCTATCCATATAAGAAGAATCACCAAGAGCAATCTTTCTTTGAAGGAACAGCATATGGGTCAGAACGTAGGAATAAGTCATGTCTACAAGCCAGGAAGCCCAGGCTCATCAGCAACCAACTGGGCCAACACCTTAATCTCAGACTACTAGTTTTCAGGCTGAGATAAAAACCTGTTGGTAATTGAGAACTCTCTCCATGGTAGAGCAGAGTTTGAGTCTTCATTATCCAGGGATTGTCATTTTGAATACCCAGCTGTGATCCATGCTTGCTACATTTTTTTAATTTATTAATTTTTGTTGGGTTTTTTTGTTGGTTTTTCTTTTTTCTTTTTGGCATAGCCTTTGAGTACATTAAGGGATCTACCTACAGCTGTCTCCTTTCCTACCACCTATAAGATGTTTCTGTTGGTTATGTAATTAAATACATATCCAGGGACTCAAAAATAACACAAATTAATTCTTTTATCTTTTTGAATGTCAGATACCAAAATTGGTCTGACTAGACTAAAGTGAGGCTATTAGCAGTCATTCCTTTCAAGGTCTGAAGGTGAGCCCAGTTCCTTGCTCTGCTCAGTACTGAGCAGCTATCCTTACTGTAGACATTTCCACTTCACTCCTCTCTTGCCTCCATACCATACTGCTTTCTCTCTGGTTCTCATTCCTCTTTATTCCTTATAATCAGGACAACCAAAAATCCATGAGCCTATTTGGATGAGCACTATCCTATAGCATGAATAAAATAGAGACTAATTCCATTGTATTGTATCACCTGTGCATGACTGATTTTTAGTGTAATCTGGACTGAAAAACTATATGTACACAAATTTGTTTTTATTTTAATAGGGAAGAAAATCCAAATCATTAAAGTACTGGAATTTGAGGAGGAATAAAACAAAGATGTTCCATACATTTAAAATAGGACCCTAGCAGAAATGAAATAAAATAAAATTCTAGCTTAACCTTAATTCTAGCCTGATGAACATGAACATAGAAATTATACATAAAACACTTGAAAAACATGTAAAAACATACTACAAAGTTCATATGCCATGATGAAGTTGTTTTCATTCCAGGTATTCAAGTTTGACTTAACAGGCAAAAATCGATGAACTGAAAACAAAAAAATCAATGAAAGCATAAGAAGAGAATTTACCTGATTATTTATTATTTCAACGCACATCAAAATACCTTTGACAAAGTTCAATATAAAAGACCTAAAGACAATATTAAATATATGAGAGAAAACTGAAAATATTTCTTCTAAACTCAGGAGTAAGACAGAAGTACCACTTGATTTTTTGCTCAATATGAGGCTTAAAATTTTAGGTAGAACAATAATACAAGAAAAATGAAAAAAAAAAGATATACATAAGAAAGGTTGAAATCAAATTATCCCCATTTATAGACTGCATGATTCCATACTAAGAAGATCTTAAAATAACTCATTAGAAAATTCTTAGAATAAACACTTTCTATAAAGTAGCAGGTTGTAAAACCAACACACAAAAGGCTGGAGCTTTTGTATATACTCACAACAAATTTGATAAGGACTAAATGAAGAAAAAGAACCCATTTACAATGGCTTAAAAAATACTTATGAAAAACCCAACCATAGAAGTAAAAGATGTCTATAATTATAACTTTAAAATACTAAAACAAAACAATAGAACATGGAAAGACCTCACAAGCTCATAGTTTGGCAAAATTAAAATAATAAAATGGTTATATTACCAAAAGAAATACACAATTTCAGTGCAATTCTTATCAAAACTCCAAATTACACTGTTCACAAAACTAGATACCAATTTAGGAAGGACTTGTTGACAAAGATTCAGTTAGAGCAGGAATGACCTAAGATGACTAAAGTTTATTACAAAACATATAAAATTGCTGAGCAATAAAAATATTTAAAAAAATCCAAAATTCACATGGATACACAAGAGACTCCAGATGAGAAAAGCCATCTGAAGTAGAAAACACAATGCAGAATATGTCATAATACATGATATCAAATTATATTACAGTACCATGGTAACAAAAACTGTATGGTCTTGGCACAAATCCAGGAATATAGGCTAACAGAATAGAAGACCTAGAAATAAACCCAGACAAATATAGCCAGTTAAATTTTGAAAAAGCTGTGAAAGACATACACATGGAAAGAGATAACTTTTTCAACATGGTACAATGAAAACTGTATTGTCACTGTATTTTTAACTTCTCTTTTTCTAGGATAACGTACCCTGGTGAAAACAACTTTGGAAAGAAATGTTTAATTTGGGCTTACAGTTCACCATGGAGGAAGATATGGAGACATCTAGGGAAAGCATGGTGGAAAGACCCATCATCACAGGAAGTGGAGCAACCTTCAAAGACCACCAGTAACATTCTTCTTTCAGCAAAACTCTGCCTCCCATAGGTTCCATAATGTTTCAAAATAGGAACACCAACTTGGTACTATGTGTGCAAAGTCATCATATCCACATGTAGCAGAATTAGATCAGTTATCTCTATCCTGCACAAAAATCAACTTGAAAACAATAATGTAAGACCAGAGACTTTGAAACTGCTAGAACAAAATCAGGTAAAAAATATTCCTTGATACGGTCACAGGTAAGGACTTTTTGAAAAGAACTATAGTATCACAAGAAATAATATGTATAATATGACAAATGAAATTAATACACTTTTGCACAGCAAAGGAAACTTCTAGCAGAGTGAATAGACAGCCTAGAGACAGCCAAAGTTAAACAATAAAAACAAATCACTTCTCACAATGCACACACAATACACAATAAATACTTTTAAAACTATTCAATATTCTCAGGCATCAGCAAAATATAACTTCATTGGCATTCCTTCTCAACAGTCAGAATGGCTTTCACTAAGAAAAGAAATGGATAGCTGCCCTCACAATCATGCTCATGGTCATGCTATTCACAATAAAGAGAAAGAGCGTAGATGTTCATGAACAGATGAATGGATAAAGAAAGTGAATACATAGAAACAATGGAATTTTGTCCAAGAAAAAAATGAAATTATGGCATCTTCAAGCAAATTAATGGAACTTGGAACCCTTGTATAAAACAAAAATAAACCACACTCAGAAAGCATGTATTGTATTTCCTATATGTGAAATTAAATGGTGTGTGTGTGTGTGTGTGTGTGTGTGTGTGTGTCCAGAAGGGAAGAAAAAGGAGCGTGAAAGGAGGGCAATAGAACACAAGAAACATAAAATCAGAAGTGTGAACTACTTGGGGTGAAGAAACAGGGAACCAGCAAAAGAAAGAAAAGAGAAAGGTAGAAGAGAGAGTATAAAGAACAAAATATGCTATCATATATGTATGAAAATGCTCCAATGAAACCTCCTAATTTATATACTAACTTAAAATTTTAAAGTAAAGTGAGTCCATAATAACACGTTTAATAAAAAAATTTCTCCTGAAAGAATCAAACACAGAGTTGAACTGAAAGATGTTATAGCCCTTTTTATTCTATTACAGGATATTTAAAAAAATTAAGTCTTAAAATAGCCTAGTCATAGCTTTCTATTGTGTGCTTACTCATTAAGGTAATATTATTTTGTAACATAAACCCTAACAAATATTTGTGAGACAAAAATACTAGACAAGATTAAGAACATGATTTTGAGGGCAGAAGAGATGTTTTAGGGGAGAAACTGCCATTCATGTTTGTGTGATGACCTGAGTTTGGATCCTCAGCATCTGCATAAGAGTGGAGAGTAGTAGAGCGTGTCTGTCAACTCAGAGCTGAGGGAAGCAACAAAAGAATCACGGTGACTCAGTAGACAGCCTGTCTAGCTGAGTTAATGTGAATATGCACACACAATAAGAGAACTTCCCTCAAAAACACAAGGTAGAGATGATATTAATCTACATGAGTAGACCTGCATACACTCACAGGAACACATAAAACTACACACAGAAACAACACACAAAAATAAAACATAAAAACCACCATTTTCTCCATAGCTAGAATACTGTCCTACTGCCACTTTCAGTTTCTGTACCATTATTACTATGTTACTGGATAAGGTTCTTGGTTGGGTTCATTTCTCTGCCATTTAAAGAGTTAAAAGGCAGAGGAGATGCTCCAGCCCAACAGAAAACAACAGAGAAAATCTCAAATGTAGCAGATGTAGTAAGTGCTTCTCAGCCATTCTATATTCCTCAGGTGAAAATTCTTTATTTAGCTCTGTACTAATAATAGGGTTAATAGGCTCTCTGGCATCTAACTTCTTGAGTTCTTTTATATATTGGATATTAGCCCTCTGTCAGATGTAGGGTTGGTAAAGATCTTTTCCCAATTTGTTGGTTTCCATTTTGTCCTTTTGACAGTGTCCTTTGCCTTACAGAAACTTTGTAATTTTATGAGGTCCCATTTGTCAATTCTTGATCTTAGGGCATAGGCTACTAGTGTTCTGTTCAGGAAATTTCCCCCTGTGCCCATGTGCTCAAGGCTCTTCCCCAGTTTCTTTTCTATTAGTTTCAGTTTGTCTGGCTTTATGTGGAGGTACTTGATCCACTTGGACTTGAGCTTAGTACAAGGAGAGAAGAATGGATTGATTTGCATTCTTCTGCATGCTAGCCTCCACTTGAACCAGCACCATTTGTTGAAAAGACTATCTTTTTTCCACTGGATGGATTTAGCTCCTTTGTCAAAGATCAAGTGACCATAGGTGGGTGGGTTCATTTCAGGGTCTTCAATTCTATTCCATTGACCTACCTGCCTTTACTGTACTAATACCATGCAGTTTTTTTTTTTTTTTTTTTTTTTTTTTTTTTTTTTTTTTTTTTTTTTTTTTTTTTTTATAGCATATTATCTGCAGTACTGGTTGAGGTCTGGGATACTGATTTTCCCAGAAGTTCTTTTACTGTTGAGCATAGTTTTAGCTATCCTGGGATTTTTGTTATTCCAGATGAATTTGAGAATTGCTCTTTGTAACTCTATGAAGAATTGAGTTGGAATTTTGATGGGGATTGTGCTGAATTTGTTAATTGCTTTTGGCAAAATGGCCATATTTTACTATATTAATCCTGCCAATCCAAGCATGGAAGATTTTTCCATCTTCTGAGGTCTTCCTTGATTTCTTTCTTCAGAGACTTAAAGTTCTTGTCATACAGATCTTTCACTTGTTTGGATAGAGTCACACCAAGATACTTTATATTGTTTGTGGCTATTGTGAAGGGTGGCATTTCCCTAAGATTTCACCTCACACCAGTCAGAATGGCTAAGATCAAAAACTTAGGAGACAGCAGGTGCTGGCAAGGATGTGGAGAAAGAGGAACACTCCTTCATTGCAAGTTGGTACAACCACTCTGAAAATGAGTCTGGCAGTTCCTCAGAAAACTGGGCATGACACTTCTGGAGGACCCTGCTATACCACTCCTGGGCATATATCCAGAGGATTCCCCAACATGTAATAAGGACAAATGCTCCACTATGTTTATAGCAGCCCTATTTATAATAGCCGGAAGCTGGAAAGAACCCAGATGTCCCTCAATGGAGGAATGGATACAGAAAATGTGGTATATTTACACAATGGAATACTACTCATCCATTAAAAACAATGAATTCATGAAATTCTTAGGCAAATGGGTGGGACTGGAAAATATCATCCTAAGTGAGATAACCCAATCAGAAAAGAAGACACATGGTATGTACTCAGTGATAGGGGAATACTAGCCCAGAAGCTAGGAATACCCAAGACACAATTTACATATCAAATTAGGCCCAAAAAGAAGGAAAGAGAGGCCCCTGGTCCTGGAAAGGCTCAATGTAGCAGTGTAGGGGAATACCAGGACAGGGAAGCAGGAGGGGGTTGATTGGGGAACAGGGGAAGGGCTTATGGAACTTTCAGGGAGGGGGGAATCAGGAGAGGGGAAATCATTTGAAATGTAAATAAAGAATATATCTGGCACTGCCGGCCACCACAGCCTGCCTCRCTGTTGCTTGGACCAGATGGAAGGACCAGGTACCTGTGTTATCCCGAGTTATACCGAGTTTAAGATCATGGGGGACACAAACAGCCAGGCAGTAATCTGCGCTCAGGAGCTGAACAGAACAGCGGTTCCTGTAGCCCAGACAGGCGTGGGTTCTGCGCCCTGGGGGGATCCTGCTCTCCCTGCCCCCGCCATCTGCCACTGCCGGCTCGCACCAAGCTAGCTCGGGCAACAGGGAAACCCCAAGTTTAAGAACTCTGGGGACTCAAGCCAACAGACAGCGATCTGTGCTCAAGAGTTAAGCAGAGCAGCGGGCCCTGTGGGCCAGCCAGGCATAGGCTCTGAGCCCTGAGGGAGATCTTGCACTGCCCGCCACTGCAGCCTGCCTCACTGTTGCTTGGACCAGACAGAAGGACCAGGTACCTGTGTTATTCCTAGTTATACCGAGTTTAAGATCGAGGGGGACACAAACAGCCAGGCAGTAATCTGTGCTCAGGAGCTGAGCAGAACAGCAGTTCCTGTAGCCCAGACAGGCGTGGGTTCTGGCCCTGGGGGAATCCTGCTCTCCCCACTGTTGCCATCTTTGCCACTGCCAGCTTGTACCAAGCTAGCTCGGGCAACTGAGAAACCCCAAGTTTAAGACCTCTGGGGACTTGAGCCAACAGACAGCGATTTGCACTCAAGAGTTAAGCAGAGCAGCAGGCCATGCAGGCCAGCCAGGTGTAGGTTCCAGGCCCTGCAAAGGCCTCCATCTTGCCTCAGATCAGAGCGGCGGACAGTGACTGACCCATGTGACCAGCAACTTGCTTGGTGATCTGTGTGGGCTGTACCGAGATTACAGCAGAACCAGCCACCTTGCCTCGGGGCACTTCAGACAGCTAACCAGACAGAGCCCTGTGGACTGAGAATACCACCATCTAGGCTCCAGCAGTCCAACCAGGGAAGCTATACTCCTGCAGGGAATCCTGGGGTTAGACTGAGCCCCTAGTCCCGCCACCATCTTGCAGCAGGTGGTCTGACCAGGTCACCACAGAAAAACCAACAGAGGAGCCCAGGTCACCATAAGGATCCAACAGATGAGCCCAGATCTGTGGGAAAAAAGGTCTGATTCTTAAGAGCAGACATCTAGGTAGGCCAGGAGGAGACAGTGGAAGGCCATCTACATACCCAGCAGCAAGTAGCAAGGAGTCTCAGGCCCAGCAGAGCTGAGGAGATAATTCGGAGCCCAGTACCTTAAACGGCCCAGCATCCACCTCAGGAACTCAGACACCCTCTGTGACAGCAGCAACTAAAGCCAGGCTCACAAGAGCTTCAAACACCAACCAGTAACAACCACACCAACTAACTCCAGAGATAAACAGATGGCAAAAGGCAA
>BDUI01001314.1:128883-140641 GCA_002335545.1 Apodemus speciosus
GCCTGTCTGGGCTACAGGAACCACTGTTCTATTCAGTTCCTGAGCGCAGGTTACTGCCTGGCTGTTTGTGACCCCCGCAATTTTAAACTCGGTATAACTCGGGTCAACACCGGTACCTGGTCCTTCCGTCTGGCCCAAGTGACAGTGAGGCAGGCTGCGGTGGCGGGGCAGTGCAAGATCTCCTGCAGGGCTGGAGTGACATTTTTTAATCACCATCTAAACATCTAAACAAAAATCACATTTAAATTATTAGCATGACTTCTGTCATCTGTAGAATGTAATGCCAGTCATTTAACTCAGATTCAATAATTGAATGTACATAATTGTAGGATTTTTTTTTATCAGAACAGTAGAAATGACACACAATGCTGGCTCACCTTTTTTTTTTTTTTTTTTTTTTTTTTCTTGATATGAGTCTTAGGTAGTTTTCTATTGCTGTGAAGATATACAGCAACTTATAGAAGAAATTTTATTGGGGTGTTGCTTATGATTTTAGAAGAGTGGTCCATGACTCTCATGGTAGGAAGCACAGCAGTAGGCAGGCAAGCATGCTGATGAAGTGGTAGCTGAGAGCTTTCATGTTGAGATACAATCACAATACAGATTAAAAGCTAACTTGAATAGTATGGGGCTTTGAAAGTGCAATTCCCATTCCTAGTAACCTACCTGCTCCAATAGTAACCCACCCGCTAATTCATCCCAAAGAATTCTGTTTTGGCTCCTGAGGCAATGAGTGCCATGTTTTCCATGGTGTTAAATATAACATATTTACATTTATCTTCAGTCTTGCTTAATTCCCATATATTCTGGTCAGAAATCTGTCCAGTTTGTCATTATCATTTCTCAATGGATCAGCTTACATGCATTTTCTTAGTTTGAGGTACTGTAGTAAAGTACCATAAATAAGGTGTCTTAGGGAGAATTGAAATCTGTTTGTGACTGTTAGTCAGGATGGAAATCTGAGATCAGGGATTAAATGTGATCAAACCATACTGAGGGCCATCTTCTGGGTGAAAGACATCTGCATTCTCACATGGCAGAAAAAAAAAGCAAGGAAGCACTTAGATCTTATAATATGCTAATACTATTCATGATGAATCTAGTGTCATTTCTTCCCAAAAGCCTGAACTCCTACTGGCATCAAATTGGGGTTTAGATTTTATCATAGGAAGTTTTCATACATATTATATGTACATGCTTTGACCATGGCATATTTTAATGGCATTACCCTTACAAATACAAAGTCAAAAATATATTAAAAATTTGAAATGATCACAGGACAGCATTAAACTGATAGGCAAGACTTTGTGTGGCTTCACAAGATGCACATCCAGAAAGTTACTCCTAAAGACTCCGCCCTGAGAAATTTCATGAGAAGGCATGATGAGCTCCATAAGAACACCACACTAAAACAAATAATTAGACTTTCTATAGGAGGTAACACTGAAGCAGGCATACAAGGATGATTGGAATTTGCCAAGTGAAAGGAGGAGATGATGAGCATTTAGTAGGGTGACAATGGACACATTGGGGCCTCAATGACTGTGGGTGTGGAAGACCCCTTGATAGAGTGGAATRCAGGTAGTACCCAACAATAAAGGAAATGGAGACACAGGAAATCCTAAAGGAAAGTGAAAGTCTAGTGGAGGAATTAAAATTATTCTGAAAGCTACAGCATGTCATGAGAGCAATTTGAGTAGGAAAATAACACAAAAGAATTGTGTTCTGCAAGTATCTCTCTGAAAAGGACATAGATGGTGGGTTCTTCTGATCCCCCTCCATTTTTGTCCCATATTGGCTTCATTCTTATGGCCTTAAAACAAGTTAAAGTAACCACTAGGTATTCATAAGGTTATTGTTCTAAAGTTTGACTCAGGTAAACACCAAGTTCTAATGATGCTTTCTTCCAATGTCTTTTGCTGCTAGTGGCTACCAACTACATATTTGTATGTTCAGAATTTTTCTATTTCATAATTCTCTATTTCTCCTTTTCCCTCCTTTCCCCTCCTCTCCCTCCTCTCCAGTCTTCGCTCCTTCCTTCCCGTCTCCTCCCCTGTTTTCTCTCCCCTATCTTCCTTTCATTTTATTTTACTCACCATTTCTCTTACTCTCTTCTTTGTTGTTTTTCTTTTCTTCATCCTCCTCCAGCTCTCCCACACAAACAAGCTCCATAATTCATTCCTGTGTCTTTTCTGATTGTTTTTGCTTTGAGGATTAGAGAGGTAAATGATGATACTGTTATTGGAAACAGTATGGCCACATATTGGGAGGGAAAAATATTTCCTCACTCATCAGAACAGTAGCTTTTCAGTATGAGTCTTTTAAAATATTAAAATATTTTATTTTTCATTTATGTCTATGCATGACTGTCTATATGTATATATGTGCATATGTGTGGGGTTGCCCGCTGAGACAAGAAGAGAACATTGAATCTTCTGGAGGCAGAGTTACCAAAGATTATGATTTAACTGAGATTCAAGATCTGGCAACCAAACTCCAGTGCATGTAAATGCTGAGTCATCTCTCCTGCCCCTCAAATCATTTTTTTTTTGGTTGTGTTTTCAAGGGTTTAACATTACAGTAAAATCTCCCTTAAGTTGAACATGATAGTTTATCCCTTTAATATTACCATATATCTTTTGTATTTACAATATTAACACAAAAATAATACTAATTTTGATTATAGTATCTATTTTAAATAAAAAAATTTGAAAAAAGATGTTGCCAACAAGGAACTCTGCTTCCAGTATAATTTGGTGCATGTTAAGTTTTACTCACTTAATTTTGGAAGGATTCTAACAATTGAAGTGAACAGTCAGATCTCATTTTGACATCCTTAATTTAAAATTGTCTGTGCCAATGAGATTTTTTTTATGTACATTTCCTTTCCCCTAGTCTTCCATATCTTCAATAAAACAATATTTTGCTAGAAGGTTACCATGAAGCACACATAGAAAATGGCATCTTTGTGTCATGATTGTTAGTGTGCAAGGTCTGTTGCAGCTTCAAGGAACTGTTCCAGGGGGTTCTTGGTTGAGTTATTTGCCATTTGTCTACTCTGAAAAATCAGAGAGCAGTTGCAGGTGCAACCCATTTACAGTAAAACAGCTTTGCTCAAGACTGGGGAACTCTAAGAGAAAATCTTTAGCCTTTTCAAACACCAATGTTAGCTACTTTGGTGCTTCTTCAACTTCAATACACTTATGCATTGCCTGGGGAGCCTTATTAAAAATGCATATTCTGATTCAGTGGCTCTGAAAACAGTCTCCATAAAAACATTCTCCATGGCTAACAAGCTCTTACATGATCTCAGTGCAGTTCACAGACCACACTTTATATAATAACAGCTGGTGCTTTATATACAGCATCTTGCGTTAGTGCATTAAGTCATAGAAATTTTCTTTCTTGTTTAGGGTTTCCATTGCTGTAAATTTACAACATAGAGCAAGGTTACTCTTATAAAGGAGAACATTTCATTGGGATTGGCTTATAATTTTAGAGGTTTTGTCCATTATCATGGTAGGAAGCATGACAGTATACAGGCTGGCATGAGGTTGGAGACAAGCAGAGAGTTCTACATCTTTATCTGAAGGGAGTGGAATAAGAGACTGTGTGTGTGTGTGTGTGTGTGTGTGTGTGTGTGTGTGTGTAGCTTGAGTTTAGGAGACCTCAAAGCTTACCCCCATAGTGACACTTCCTCCAACAAGGCCCCACCTCCTAATAGTTACTCTTTATGTGCCAAGCATTCAAACACATGAATCTATGGGGCAAGACCTATTCAAACCAGCACAGTTTCCTCACTTCATTACTGGAAATAGTAAAGGGGCCCCTTTTTACATTAGAGGTAAAGTCTAAAACTCATCTTCAACCAAACCCACTTTTGCTCTGAACTGCTTTTTTCAGTGCTTCAAACTGCTATTCTTAATAACCTTTCAATTTTCTATTTGAAAGTGCTTATAATTGACAGCTGCTCTTACAAGAAACATTAGTGTAGAGTTCAGAGTACTACTAAATTTTATTTTCTTGTAATCAAGGAAAGACCATTATGATAGCTAATTATTTAGCAAAGCCTTTGTACTAAATTGAACATGCTCAAAGAACGTCATAATCATGTTAAAAATTATTGTATTCTCCAAACTTTGATGTAGAGAAGCTATGCTATTAAGGATGTACATGATACATGCTCACTTATAAGTGGATAGTAGCCATAAAATACAGGATATCCATGATATGTACCATATACCCAAAGAAACTAAACAAGAAAAAGAAAAGAAAAGAAAAGAAAAAAATTAAAAAAAAGAAACTAAACAAGAAGTAAAGTCCAAAAGAGGGTGCTTGAATATAACTTAGAATGGGGAATAGAAAAGACATAGGAGGGAGACGGGAGGGAGGGAACTGGGTGGGAGAGGGGATGAGGAAGGGAATGAGGGGGGTTCAGGAGAAGGACAGGAGAGATGACCAGGTGGCCATGAGAATAAATGCAAATCTGTAGATGATATGGGTGGTGATATAGGGGACATCTCCTGGACCTGACAGAGTCCTGGGTTAGAAGAGGTGCCCAAGAATCAATAAGAGTGAGCTTAGATGTGATTTAGAACCCAAGGAGGCCATCTCCTGTAGCTAGGCAGGAGCTACAGTAGAGTGATAGGGACGGCAACCCACCCACAAAACTTTCATACACAAACAAACAATAAGAGGAAAAAAATCTACAAAAATAAAATTGAGTTTATTTTTATGTTGGCCAACCATTACAGCATGGGACCTACTCTGAAGAGTTGTTAATAAACCTAGTGAGAGGAATAATAAACCTATTGGAGGAAGCTAATGTTTTCTTTGTCAATGGGTATTAATTGTAGAGAGCTTCTTTGTTGGAGGTCAAAGCCCATGTTCATTTCTCCATTTCAGCACTGGAACCCCATACAATTTGAACCTATTGAAAGTCCTCTGTATGCTGTCCCATATTCATATTAGCTTTATTGTTACTGGAAGATACTATTTCCTTGGAATTATCTATCATCTCYGACTCTTGCAATCTTTCCACCTCTTCTTTCACATAGATAATTGAGTCTGAGGGGAGGGGTTTGATTAAGACATCCCATTTAGGAATGAGTGCTCCAATATCTCTCATTCCTTATACATTGTCCAGTTGTATGTCTCTGTCTTAGTTCCCATCTACTGGAGGATGAAGCCTGTCTAATGATAG
The DNA here is from genome assembly GCA_002335545.1 of Apodemus speciosus. Classification (NCBI taxonomy): domain Eukaryota; kingdom Metazoa; phylum Chordata; class Mammalia; order Rodentia; family Muridae; genus Apodemus; species Apodemus speciosus. The sequence continues at coordinate 134,087 of BDUI01001314.1, forward strand.
CTGAAGAAATCATTGATCTATGAGTATAGCAGAATGCCATTAGCAGTCATTTTGCTATTGTTTTACTATAGCAGAAGAAAAATATTTGATTTTTCCATARGTCTAAGGCTTATTCTGTCTCAGGGCACCATTGGAATCCACCAATGGATCTCACTTTAAAGAACAGGCCTTAATTTCAACCAATATGTGAGGCAGCATGGGATGGTAGAAAGAGAGTAGCATTTAAACAAATCGAGGTTTGAATAATTTCTTTCTACTTTACTGGTCTTAAGTATATGAGTTAGTTAAATTTACACCTATTTCTGTATGTTTAATATAAAAATTATATTGCATGGGGTTGCATGGGGTATATATGGGCTTTAAGTTGGAGAGCAGCTATAGTTTAACAGACTAAATGGATGAACATCAGAGATGCCCACTAAATAACACCTATCATTATTTATCATTCTTCTCAACCCTCTCCCAGTAAACCTTTGATTGACTTGTAGATAAGTCCTTCAAATTAAACTCCTACTTTTCTCTAGCATTGTTATCAGGCCAGCTCTATGACAAGCAGGATTTACTTCCAGAAAATATTTGCTGTATGAGTAAGCGTCTTTTGCCAAAGAGTTACTATATTCTCAGCTTACTCATACTGCTGCTACAGACAATCTTGTTTCTAAATGTTTAACAATACTACTCTAACTGATATTAACTCCCAGAACAGGAAATGTGGCTTCACTCCTGTCTTGTGCCTATAATGTTGCTTTTTTAATCATAAAAATGTACACTTAAGCTAGGTGGTGGTGGCGCACACCTTTAATCCCAGCACTTGAGAGGCAGAGGCAGGTGGATTTCTGAGTTTGAGGCCAGCCTGGTCTAGAGTTGAGGACAGCCAGGACTGCACAGAGAAACCCTATCTCAGGGAAAAATGTACACTTACTTATCATATTCATTACCTACCCTCCTCCCACCCAGCATTGTAGTTTTGTGGTCTGATAAAATTCACCAAATAAAAGCTTTTTTTCTGGACTTTAGAACCCATTAAAACAAAAAGAAGTTTTAAAACTGATATGAAATTATTTCTAATCATGCATAGAAATAGTGTTTAGTCTGAAGAAGTCATGATCTTTTGCATTAATGATCCACAAAGAGCTAGCAATAGCATCTCCTGGTAGCCATGTGATCTTGAAATAGACCAGTGCCACAGGCTTCAATTTTCTTACATGTAATGAGGTAAAAGAAATGCCAACTATTTGGACAGTTGAGGGAGGTGATGAACAGTACATTTCTAAGATAGTGCCTGAAACCTAAAATTTCAGAACACCTAGATATTATTGTTTTATTTTGAAAATATGTCATTATTTAAAAATTTCAAAACACTTAAAAATACACTGAAAAAATCTCAGATGTTTCTTCTCTGCTTCATATCTAAGGAATTCACAATGATGCTGATGTTGTCTTTGAGTATCAAAGATGAGAAAACCTACTCTTTATGTTCTTGTTGCTTCTCTCCTGAAATGTAAATTGGCTATTGCTTCATACTTCTGAATCATTAATGATACAAAAATTTCTTTCTTTAAGATATGTATGTTTGTATTTGTATGATTTCTAGTCCCTAGCAAAATTCTATGCTATACCTGAATATTTGAGTATATTACTTATAATACTCTTTCTNGACTCTTGCAATCTTTCCACCTCTTCTTTCACATAGATAATTGAGTCTGAGGGGAGGGGTTTGATTAAGACATCCCATTTAGGAATGAGTGCTCCAATATCTCTCATTCCTTATACATTGTCCAGTTGTATGTCTCTGTCTTAGTTCCCATCTACTGGAGGATGAAGCCTGTCTAATGATAGCTGAAGAAATCATTGATCTATGAGTATAGCAGAATGCCATTAGCAGTCATTTTGCTATTGTTTTACTATAGCAGAAGAAAAATATTTGATTTTTCCATARGTCTAAGGCTTATTCTGTCTCAGGGCACCATTGGAATCCACCAATGGATCTCACTTTAAAGAACAGGCCTTAATTTCAACCAATATGTGAGGCAGCATGGGATGGTAGAAAGAGAGTAGCATTTAAACAAATCGAGGTTTGAATAATTTCTTTCTACTTTACTGGTCTTAAGTATATGAGTTAGTTAAATTTACACCTATTTCTGTATGTTTAATATAAAAATTATATTGCATGGGGTTGCATGGGGTATATATGGGCTTTAAGTTGGAGAGCAGCTATAGTTTAACAGACTAAATGGATGAACATCAGAGATGCCCACTAAATAACACCTATCATTATTTATCATTCTTCTCAACCCTCTCCCAGTAAACCTTTGATTGACTTGTAGATAAGTCCTTCAAATTAAACTCCTACTTTTCTCTAGCATTGTTATCAGGCCAGCTCTATGACAAGCAGGATTTACTTCCAGAAAATATTTGCTGTATGAGTAAGCGTCTTTTGCCAAAGAGTTACTATATTCTCAGCTTACTCATACTGCTGCTACAGACAATCTTGTTTCTAAATGTTTAACAATACTACTCTAACTGATATTAACTCCCAGAACAGGAAATGTGGCTTCACTCCTGTCTTGTGCCTATAATGTTGCTTTTTTAATCATAAAAATGTACACTTAAGCTAGGTGGTGGTGGCGCACACCTTTAATCCCAGCACTTGAGAGGCAGAGGCAGGTGGATTTCTGAGTTTGAGGCCAGCCTGGTCTAGAGTTGAGGACAGCCAGGACTGCACAGAGAAACCCTATCTCAGGGAAAAATGTACACTTACTTATCATATTCATTACCTACCCTCCTCCCACCCAGCATTGTAGTTTTGTGGTCTGATAAAATTCACCAAATAAAAGCTTTTTTTCTGGACTTTAGAACCCATTAAAACAAAAAGAAGTTTTAAAACTGATATGAAATTATTTCTAATCATGCATAGAAATAGTGTTTAGTCTGAAGAAGTCATGATCTTTTGCATTAATGATCCACAAAGAGCTAGCAATAGCATCTCCTGGTAGCCATGTGATCTTGAAATAGACCAGTGCCACAGGCTTCAATTTTCTTACATGTAATGAGGTAAAAGAAATGCCAACTATTTGGACAGTTGAGGGAGGTGATGAACAGTACATTTCTAAGATAGTGCCTGAAACCTAAAATTTCAGAACACCTAGATATTATTGTTTTATTTTGAAAATATGTCATTATTTAAAAATTTCAAAACACTTAAAAATACACTGAAAAAATCTCAGATGTTTCTTCTCTGCTTCATATCTAAGGAATTCACAATGATGCTGATGTTGTCTTTGAGTATCAAAGATGAGAAAACCTACTCTTTATGTTCTTGTTGCTTCTCTCCTGAAATGTAAATTGGCTATTGCTTCATACTTCTGAATCATTAATGATACAAAAATTTCTTTCTTTAAGATATGTATGTTTGTATTTGTATGATTTCTAGTCCCTAGCAAAATTCTATGCTATACCTGAATATTTGAGTATATTACTTATAATACTCTTTCTYATGGCCCCTAATTCTTTTGCCAGAAACAAAAGCATGAGTGAAGTTCACCACAGCATCAATTCTTTGTGGCTCTTTCATAGCTTATACAATTAGTTTTTCTATAGCTGCAGCTTCCATCACAACCCAATCTTGCTACAGACATGGAAATGTCTAAGTTTAATAAAAATTAGGTCAAACCGTTTTAGTAAAGATAGCATCTGAGTTAGGGAGAATAAAGATTAGGAGGAAGAAAAATAGCTTGTAATTTATGCATAGCAGTTTGAATATTATTTTGTATTATACTGGAAAATACTTAAAAGCTTTCACCATTGGAATAATAGGAATTATTCAGGTGGCAGGCTTAAATTGTAAAACTTTGGACAGGAAAGTAATTGAGAATGATCTGAATTAACAAGATATGATTAAGATCTAGAAGTGAGTGAGGGAAGAGAGAATGGCTAATGGGTTTGAGACAATACATAAGAAAAACAACAAAGCAGGATATAGGAGTAAGTGTTATACACCTATGAGGGGAAAGATATCCTAGCAGATGAAATCAGGATTACTACAAAATCACACAATATGAGAAACCACTAAGATTTCTATTTGTAGAGTTAGAAGCTCCTTCTCTAGATGTTTAAGTTTGGTCTAATGTCAGGGAAAAGGGAGAAGTAGTGTTTTAAGGGTAGGTTTACAAAGACAGGCCAGAAGGCCAGTTGACTGGACTTCATCTGCATGTGCTTTATCCTGGTCCCTGACTTATCTGTACTTCTTGGGTACAAGGTTGTTGGTGACAATCATAGAAATATCATGGAAAGTAACATATTGGGTAATATACTGGGATTCTTTAATAAAGGTGGAAGTGTAGAGAGAAGATCTTGTGTATTGTATAGATGTGTTGCCTGCCAATTAAAAACCTATGGCCTATAGAAAAGGCTATAAAATAAGGCATCCAGTAGGCAGAAGGACTCTGGGATAGAGCCAGGCACAGGAGCATGACAGACACATGGTACTTGGACAGGGGTAACCAGCCATGTGACAGAATATAGATTAGTATAAATGGGTTGTTCAAAATTATTAGCTTGCGAGATGCCAGAGAGATCTAACAGATAGAACCAGGTACACAGACATAGCCAAGGCTAACATCGTTTGGGTCTCAGTCTGGCAGGCTTTTGCATGCACTCAGGCCTGGGCAGCTCAGCAGACCATCTGTGTGCCAACACTGTCAGGGGTCGTTTACCTGGCAGAACGATCAACACTTGGAAAAGGACCCCACAGCATCCACCATCATTGCTCCCTGAGGAGCAGATGGGCAGCACTATGTTCACAGAGAAAACACTAGTATAGCATTGCTTAGGGCAAGGGCTCCAACGGCACCCAAGAGTAGGGCAGCACATCAGCAATCTACGCCAGGGGGAACCCAGTCATCCAGCAGTGTGGAACTAGTCTTACAGGCTCAGAGGAGGTTCAAGCACCAGCCAGTGACAACAAAAACAACTAATGCCAGAGATAACCAAATGGCAAAAGGCAAACAAAGGAACATTACTAACAGAAATCAAGGCAATATGGGAGCATCTGAAATCCAATTCTCCAAAAACAGCAAGTCCTGGATACCCCAACACACCAGAAAAACAAGATTTGGATTTAAAATCACTGGTCATGATGCTGTTAGAGGAACACAAAAAAGGACATAAATCTCTTAACGAAATACAGGGGAACATGAATAAGTTAGAAGCCCTTACACAAAAATCACTTAAAGAAATACAGGAGAATATGGGTCAACAGATAGAAGCAAATAAAGAGGAAATGCAAAAATCACTTAAAGAAATGCAGGACAAATTGAGTCAACAGGTAGAAGTCATAAAAGAGAAAACACAAAAATCTCTTAAAGAATTACAGGAAAACACAAAGAAACAAGTGAAAGAACTGAGCAAAACAATCAAGGGTCTAAAAAGAGAAGTAGAAACAACTAAGAAATTGAAAAGGGAGAAAAATTTGGAGATAGAAAACCTTGGGAAGAAATCAGGGGCCATAGATATAAATATCAACAACAGAATACAAGAGATAGAAGAAAGAATCTCGGATGCCAAAGATACTATAGAAAGCATTGACTCAACAGCCAAAGAAATTGCAAAATGCAAAAACTTTGTAACTCAAAACATCCAGGAAGTCCAGGACACAATGAGAAGACCTAATGTAAGGATTATAGGTATAGATGAGAGTGAAGATCTACAATTTAAAGGGCCAGAAAATATCTTCAACAAAATTATGGAAGAAAACTTGCCTGACCTAAAGAGAGAGATGCCCGTGAATATGAAAGAAGCCTATAGAACTCCAAACAGAGTGGACCATAACAAAAATATCTCCCGTCACATAATAATCAAAACCCCAAATGTACTAACCAAAGAAAGAATATAAAGGCAGTAAGAGAAAAAGGCCAAGYAACATATAAAGGAAGACCTATCAAATTACACGAGACTTCTCAGCAGAGACCATGAAAGCTAGAAGATCCGGGACAGATCTGATGCAGACTCCAAGAGAATACAAATGTCAGCCAAGACCACTATACAAAGCAAAACACTCAATCAACATAGATGGAGATACCAAGATATTTCATGACAAAACCAAATTTACACAATATCTTTCCACAAACCCAGCCCTACAAAGGATAATAGATGGAAAACTCCAACACAAGGAGGGAAACGACACCCTGGAAAAAGCAAGATAGTAACAGTCACTCATCAAACCCAAAAGAAGATAACCACTCAAATATAAAACTAACATCAAAAATGATAAGAAGTACTAATCACTATTTCTTAATATCTCTTAACATCAATGGATTCAATTCCCCAATAAAAAGACATAGATTAATAGACTGGATACATAAACAGCGAAACTACATTTTGCTGGATACAGGAAACACACCTCAGTGTCAAAGACAAACACTACCTTAGAGTAAAAGGCTGGAAGACAATTTTACAAGCAAATGGTCTCAGGAAACAAGCCAGAGTAGCCATTCTAATATCAGATAAAATTGACTTTCAACCTAAAGTCATCAAAAGAGACACAAAAGGACACTT
>BDUI01001314.1:159612-172015 GCA_002335545.1 Apodemus speciosus
CTACAAGATGCTGCCTAAGAAAGAGTGCAGTGGACAAGACCGGATACCTTGAGTCAAATGACTTAGCTAAACAAAGGTAAGCCATTTCTCATGTCATGGGTATCCCATTCCACAGAGAAAAAGTCCTGCGTCTTCTGTGCTTGAAAGCCAGACTGACAGTCAAAGCTGCCATGGAGACCAGAGACCACAAAGAACTGCTGGCTACAGGAATCTGTCACCTTTCAATAATATAACTGCTAAGTTATTGTTTATTCCTCAGACTTCTGACTACATTGACAGCTAGACAGTTATCTCCTTACCTAAATTCTGCTTCCATTAAATACTTCATTTCCTCTTCTTGCTCTGTTACTGTCCTAACATCTGAGTTCCTATAGATTTGCCTAACTCTAATAATAATTATTCCACTATACGATCCAACTTTTAATCTTGTTCCTTCTGCTCCACAAAAGGCTCATCTTAAAGACTGTTCATGTGGTTAACTCATGTTGTTATCTCTTTAATAAACTTGTTAGCTACAGGAAACCTATCCAGATCTACTGCTCATGGACCAAATAGGCTCCATCCAGATAAGTACATCTGCCCAAGTTCCCACTTACTACCTATTCCAAAGGGTGGGGTTCCTCTGGGTTTCAATTGTACATCTYAAGGAAAATTTTCCTTTCTCCCAAATGTACTTAATCTTATTCCCTACCTATACTAATGTGTTTCAACATCTTGTCAAGTCCAGACCCTTGCCATATCCAGGACAGCTCCAGAGAAGCAACCTTCAGATGCTCCAATCTCCTCAGCTTCTCTAAAGACAGACAGCTTCTACTGGACCTGTTCTRACCTATCCTCAGATGGCTCCACAGACCCTGGACAATGAGAAAGCAGCCTATTCTCCTGAGACTGGACAAACACTCCCCACACCCTTTGGGGAAGTTTTGTCACCCCCCATTGGGGGGAGACATGTCACCCCCAATGTCAGCACGAAGCAGCTAGATATCAAAACGATGACCCTACTTCTGCTTCGCCGTCACCTCTTTTTAATTTTTTCTCTTTAAATTAAACAAATACTGGGGAATGTTAGTACTCCGTCTAAGCTCCACCCCACAATTACCTGGCAACAGCCAGGTATGCCCCACCCCATAGACCTGGCCCACTATCCACTATAAAAGGGGCTGCTTGCCCCTTCTCTCTCTCATTGCTCTTACCTGCCTGCACTCTCACCTCTCTGCCCCTCTTGGGCTCTCCTCCCCTCCCTCCTCTCTCCACATGGTCATGGCAGGCCTCCACTCCTCTCTCCCTCTCTCTCGCTCCCTCTCACTCTCTCTCTTTCTCTCTCTGCCTCTCTCTCTCTGCCTCCACTACACCATTATCTCCCATCCTCTTCCCTGAATAAACTCTATTCTGTACCATGTCTATGTGTGTGTGGTCCCTCAGGGGAAAGAGGTGGCTGGGCCTGGGCCTGCCTAGGCATCCCCCTTCCCCCACGCCACTGTGCCACACTCTCTAATCCCCTTCTTCTCTCCCCATTTATAACCTATCATATGGTGCCGAAACCCAGGAACAACATTAAACCATCACTTCTGGCTAAGAAAGTCAAAGTTCCTAGATAAGAAATGTGTGTTCCAAAGTTCTCAGGGGGATGGCTTCCCTGATACAGGATTTGCAGCTCAGGATAGAGCTTTGCTCTAGCAGGGAAAGTTTCCCTAGTAGAAGTGCTGCAGCTCTGAACAGAAAGGTATCTTGGTGGCCCAGAGCCAATGTTAGGAAAAGTATTTGCCCACGAACCCCAAGACCAAGTACTCAACACAAACAACATTTATTTTCCCCAGAGGGACAGAGAACATGGAATAAGAGACAAAGACAGGTGATAGAGGATGAGGGAGAAAGGAAAGGGAACAAGGGGGTGGGGGTCATTTGTGACAGAACACAAAGGATTGCATCTTGGGATGGCCTTGTTGGACATCATAGGGAGGAGAGGTCCTTAGTCCTGGAAAAGGTCAATGCAGCAGTGTGGGGGAATGCTGGGACAGGGAGAGGGTTGATTGGGGAACAGGTGGAGGGGAGATGGGTTATGAGACTTTCTGAGGTAGGGGGGAGAACCAGGAAAGGGAACATTTGAAATGTAAATGAAGAATATATCAAATAAAAAAAGTTAAAAAAAGATTGCCTCTAGATAGAGAAGAGACAAATATGGCATGTAAGAAAATGACAGTTTATAAAGGTAAAATGGGAAACCCTGCATTACGAATAGGTGTTTAATTTTAATTAGACATGTTAGTTTTGTGAGTCAAAAGGGGCTTTGTTTGCTGGACTTTAATTCTTTGATAGTTAGACCATAGTAGTCAGCCTCAGGAGGAGGAAGTAGTCAAATGAGGAAATAGACCTTGGTGGCTAGCTTTAGGAATATAGTATTACAGTTTTTAGCAAGACAGAGGAAAAGGGAGAGAAGGGAAAGGCCTGCTTGAACTAGGCTCACCATGCTCAGGCTTGCCAGAGTCCTGTCAAATACCACAAAGTCACACTGTAAAATCAGCTTCACACAAGAGTTTCATTGGAAGAGACACAAGGTGCCTTCCTCTGCTCAGGGAACAAGCAGCAGGAGACAGGTTTGGAGGAAAGAAGATTTCCAGGGTGGAGATTTCCAGGGTTGGAAATAGCCAGATCTCAAACCGTGCACAGGGAATTGGTGCATTTTTTGGCAAATTTTCAAACCATTTACCCTAGGTAATGTACTATCATTGTTTTTTTAAAGCAGTCATTTTTATAACTACATATGCTTCTTACTGTAGTGAGCAGCAGTTACTGTAGACCTAAATGTAAATGCTAGGATAAGAGATTGCACTCAGAAACTCAGTTGTTGAGGTTATCTACACAAGACCTGCAAAACATCAGGCCCATTCATCATAGATAGGGAGAGAACAACAAGACCATTCCCTGAGAGACTATTGGTAACTAATAGTTGTTGGTGGAGGAGTGTCATTTTCTTCAGATATGGAGCCTCTGATTGCATTCCTCTACCCAAAATGGAACAAAAAAATTGTATTAAACTTTGTGGATTACTCAAAAAATAAGATATGGAAGCAGGATGGGGATTTATTTAGAAGAAAGTTTTCACTGGGCAAGGGATGAGAACAGAGGATARGGGAGAGTAAAGTGACTAAAGTTAAGTATAGGAATACATATAGCTCTTAAACATTAACAGTTAAATAGATAAAAAATATAGCAAACAAAGATATTATGTAGAATGGTTTGTGTTGTCAAACATGCCAAACAACATGAAGCTCAAGAAGAAGGAAGACCAAAGTGTGCGTGGTTCACTTTTTCTGAGAAAGAGAACAACATACTCACAAGAGCAATTAGAGAGCCAAAGTAGGGCAGAGACTGAAGGAAAGGCCATCCAGAGACTGTCCTATTTGTGGATTCTTCCTATGTCATAAATAAATGAAAATAGCTTTAATATTTGTGAAATATTTCATGTGTAGACTAACTTCTAAATGTATTATATATATTCTCTTCCTTGCACTTAATCTCTAAGATATTAATACCATTATTATCACTTTACAAAAAGGGAAACTAAGGCAGAATGTATGAAATGAATCAGTGTTAAGCTTTACTTTTAAAAACAGTGGGCCCAGAATTTAAACTTTTCAGTGCTCTTTCAAATTCAAACTGTCAAGCAAGCCATTGCACTAATATTATTAGTAAATTCAGGTCAAAACCACCAGTGGTGCTGGGACTTCTCAAAAAGCAGCAAAGGATGGGATAATTTGAAATGAAAAGTGAGAATGGAGGAAGAACATCATCAGGGCTTGATAAAAAATAAAATTAATCTAAATGTAGGATCAGTGGTATGATTCAGTAGTTAAAAATACTTGCCACAATGCCAGGGTATCTGAATTCAACAATCAGGTCCCAGCTGAGGAATATCAAGTCCTACAAGTTGTTCTCTGACCTCCATAGGCAAACCCACATCCAACCTTAAAGTAAATAAATATAATTAATTTAAATAAGTGTTCCATGGTAGAAAACTTACTTCAAGGAGAGCCGTTCTAAAGCACATTAAAGTCTTGGGACTTCAAATTTAGAAGGTTTTTTTTTTATGCCTTTCATTTTGTCCTTAACTTTTCTTTCTTTCTCTAGTTTGTGATTTTGAAGCAACAACTACCAATTATTTAAGCATTATTTTGTGTTTCAAAATTGCGAAGTCTCTAGCAAGTGTATAGTATCTTCTAGACACATTTGTGTCTTGACCTTCATAAAATTTACACATTAGACCAGTTATAACAGAACTAATGTTTAGTTGGCATACAAGGGAATTGGATGTATTTTGGTATGTTTCTAATTATAAAGTTAAACTTAATCATAATTTAAATTCTTGGAACAAACTTTTGTAAAACCTAAGAAGCATGTGTCAAAGATCTTACCCTACTAATGACAGGAAATGTAGGCATACAGCACTCATCTTGTTCCACTACACAAGGAGATAGCATTTTCTCTTTCCTTAATGCATTTATGCTGGCCCATGCTCCTGGCAAAGGAGCAGGCATTAGGTTTTATCGATCACAGACACACAGAGAGATACTTATACATATGTTCAGAAAGTTTGATGCTGTGTCCCTGCCCAGTCACAAATCATTCACTTTCTGTTAGTGACTGTGAATATAAAGAGGGTATTTTCCTGATTATGGATCTTGTTTGAACAATTAATGATGGAAAGGGCAATAATCATTTTTCTTTCATTGTTATGTCTCTAACTGAGATCACTTCAGTATATTGCCTCAAATGCATGCTAATGGGACTATTCCACCCTTAAACACACCTCCAAACCTCAGTTCTAACATGTACATATGTATGTATAAACACTGGTAGGTGCTATGGTAAGTGTTGTGGAGGTCAAGGACAAACTCTGACATCAATCCTCATCTTTTAAGTTGATTGAGATAGGGTCTCTTGTGAATTGTTTGCCACATTGTACACCAGGCTACATGGAACATGAATTTCCAGGGATTCTCCTGTCTCTATTTTTTATTTCCTCATAGAAACATTGAAATTGCAAACACCTGCACTTCATATCTCATTTTTTAAACATGGGTTCTAGAGATTTGAAACAATGTCCTCATGCTTATGGCAGTTGGTGATCCATGTCTCTAAATTCATTAAAAATTTTTTTTCAAATGAATCCTCAGAAAGGTTGCGAAAATATATACCCTCTAATATTGGTAGGCCTATTTTTCACCAAATTCTATGAAATTTTTTAGTCTTTCTCCAATCCTCTGATTGAAAATGTTATTGTAATCTTAATTTACATGTCATGACCCCTGATGAACTTAAATAAGCTTTCACATACTCATTCATTATCAGTCAGCTCATCCACTTGTCTTTGAATAGTTTATATTATCAATTTGAAAGAGATCTGAGTTGATTAAATATTGAGTTTTCTACTCAACCCTTTTTCATGAGTTTTCAGAATGACTCTTACGAGGATATAAATGTTCAGATCATAGTAATATTCAACTATGTTACCTGAACTTTACTGAGCAAATTTATTTTTCAGAAATTCTCCTAAATCTGATGTTTTCTCATAAACTAACAGATTGTTCTAGATTAGCACAGGGTAGAGCCCTTTCTGTTAAAGTTGCGATCCAATAACCCAACAGAAGAAGAATACCTGGAAGTCACTGAGCTGCAAAATTTCAAGTCTTGCTTAGATGTGTAAGATACATATCTTAAGTTTTATAAATACTCTGACAATTTGTCTGTACATCAAAATTTGAGAAATTCTACAGTAGAGCATTAAAGGATACAATTTCTGAGTGCGGAATCATAATTTTAATATGGAGAGTAGGATAGTAATAAATAACAGAGGAACTCACAAAAACTTGATTAGTTGTGTTTAAAAGGAGTTTTAAGACATTTCAGGGCCAGGCGTGGTGGCGCACGCCTGTAATCCCAGCACTTGGGAGGCAGAGGCAGGCAGATTTCTGAGTTCGAGGCCAGCCTGGTCTACAGAGTGAGTTCCAGGACAGCCAGGACTATACAGAAAAACCCTGTCTCAAGAAAAACAAAAACAAAACAAAACAAAAAAGACAATTCAGGGAAGAAGCTCATTTTTTCCAACAATTGGATCTGTGTAGGCATAAAATGGTCTCTGAATGAAACCATACTTTATACAAAAATCAACAAAAGGATCCAGGGACATATATGTAATATCTTCAATTATAAAACTTCTAGAGAAACTAAACAAGACAACACTTGAATTTGGCCAAAGAAAATGTTCTTAGAGATGACATAAAAATAATTTATAAAAAGGAAAGCTGGCAAATCACACTTTATTAAATTGAGAGGCTATATTGGAATAACAGAAAAGCAGGAAATGAACATATATGTGAAAAATTATAACACATTTTATATAATTAGTAAAGAAATACTATTCAGAAAAATAAACAACACAATAATTTATAAATCATGGAAGACTCAAAGACGTGCTTGAAAGAACCCAGAGTATAGATTGATTCCATTTCCACAGTGGTCTAGAAATGCAGTCTATTAACACAGAACAGTGTAGAAAGTAAGTGMTTCACATTGTGGGTGTGATTGTCTGGGATGGAGTCAGTGGCTTTTCTAAATTCATGTAAATACTCTGCTTATTTGCAGTTCTGGTTATGTGGGTACGTACACTGGACAACATTTATCAAACTGAATATTTGTACTCTGTTCACTTTAATATACATATATATGTATATATATCAAAACAAAATGAAATATAAACAGCAAAACAAAACAAAACATGAAAAACAAAATAGATAAGAAAATTAAATTTCAATGTAAATAAAAATATTTTGAAGTTCAAATTTCTGCTGTAACAGCTACAGAAGTAGTTCAACATTTTGTGTGTCTTTTTCTTGCCCTTCAGCTTCTCTTTGCCCTCTAGTATTTCAGCTTTTGTGCTTCTCTCCAGCTGATTATCAAGTAACTTGTTCCAGCTGACACTCACCTTTCTGCCTGTTTTATTTCTGTTTTGTTCTGAACAGTCTTCGTATTCATTTGGCTTTCTTTGTTTGGCCTTTCTAGGGTGGGTGGCCATAATGCTAACAGCCCATAGAGACTTCCCTAGTCAAATATAGTCTTCCTCAGCTATGATAAGCTCATAGTTATTCTGCTTTCCTGTTATTTCTGGGGAAATAAAGTCCATCCCAGGTATAGAGGGCAGCATAAAACAAGATTTACTTTTAGATCAGGCATACATGCAAGGTTTGCTGTGATGTAATTGGGTGAGAAAGAACAAGAAATGGAAAACCAGACGATTTCAGTTTCAACATGACACATTATTGAGTAGTCTCCTTTATAAAGTTCTCTCCAGGGTTGTGGCTTTAAAATCTCTTACACAACATATTATATATTATATTTTATTATATATTATAGTTTTTGTACAAGGTGAATATTATATCAATAATACAATTTGTGAATAAAAAGGAACCTGTTCAAATTCTAGGTTTTCAAATTATTCAAGGTGTGTGTAAGTCTTCTTGGCAAATTAGTTAACAGACTGAGATGCTAAGCTTCAGTATCTACATCTGCCATCTCAATCTAGAAAACATTTAACTGAAAGAATTGGTATTAGAGTTACATGCTCAATATTTATGAATCATCTGCCTATCATTGCTGGCACGTATGTTCTTTCATGTAGATATTCATTTCATTCAACAATTCATTTACTGATTAATTCAATACTAATGCGTTTTGTGTGTGTATATATGAATTAGTGTGTATACTACTATGTATGTGCAGGTACACATAAAAATATTTACACATGAGGACATGTGCAAACCAGAGATCAATTTTGAATACTGCTCTGATGAAAACAGAGAGAGAGAGAGAGAGAGAGAGAGAGAGAGAGAGAGAGAGAGAGAGAGGAAGAAGAAGGAGGAGGAGGAGGAGGAGGAAGAGAAGGAGGAAAGAAGAGAGAGAGATTGCAATTTATTGATTGAAGTAGACCTGGTTTTTGAAGTCAGGGCTTCTCACTGGCTTGGAGCTCTTTCAGTAGACTTATTTTCTTTAAGTACACTGCAGGAATCTACTTCCCAAGTGCTAGAGTTATAACAAAGTGTAAGTACACACAGTGTTTTAAAACTTGAATTTTGTGAGTTGACCCAAGGTCATACAAGACAAGCACTGTACTATGTTGTCTCTCAGTTCCAAAAATTTCTCAGAATATGTGTTTTAAGAGACTAGTACATGCTAGGCAGGGTTTCAGGATACATCAACAAATGTAACATGTCTGCTTTCATTTACATTTCAAGTGATTTTGCCTTTCCTGGGTCCCCCTCCCCAAAAGTCCCATAAGACCTCTTCCCTCCCCCTGTTCTCCCATCCACTCCTTCCCACTTCCCTGTCCTGGTATTCTGCTACACTGCTGCACTGAGACTTTCCAGGACCAGGGGCCACTCCTTCCTTCTTCTTGGACATCATTTGATATGTGAATTGCACCTTGGGTATTCCAAGCTTATAGGCTAATATCCGTTTATCAGTGAGTGCATACCACGAGTGTTCTTTTGAGACTGGGTTACCTCACTTAGGATGATGTTCTCCAGCTCCATCCATTTGTCTAAGAATTTCATGAATTCTTTGTTTCTATTGGCTGAATAGTACTCCATTGTGTATATATACCACATTTTTTGTATCCATTCCTCCGTTGAGGGACATCTGTGTTCTTTACAGCTTCTGGCTATTATAAATAAGGCTGCTATGAACATAGTTGGGCATGTATCCTTATTACATGCTGGGGAGTCCTCTGGGTATATGCCCAGCAGTGGTATGGCTGGGTCCTCTGGAAGTATCATTCCCACTTTTCTGAGGAACCGCCAGACTGATTTCCAGAGTGGTAGTACCAGCTTGCAATCCCATCAGCAGTGGAGGAGTGTTTCTCTTTCTCCACATCCTCACCAGCACCTGTTTTCTTCTGAGTTTTTGATCTTAGCCATTCTGACTGCTGTGAGGTCAAATCTCAGGGATGTTTTGATTTGCATTTCCATGATGACTAAGGATGTTGAACATTTCTTTAGGTGCTTCTCAGCCATCCAATATTCCTCAGGTGAAAATTCTTTGTTTAGCTCTGTACTCCATTTTTAAGTGGGATATTTGGTTCTCTGGAGTCTACCTTCTTGAGTTCTTTGTACATCATGGACATAAGCCCTCTGTCGGATGCAGTGTTGGTAAGATCTTTCCCAATTTTTTGGTTGCTGTTTTGTCCTTTTGACAATGTCCTTTGCCTTACAGAAACTTTGAAGTTTCATGAGGTCCCATTTGTCAATTCTTGATCTTAGAGCATAAGCTATTGGTGTTCTGTTGAGGAAATTTTCCCCTGTGCCCATGTCCTCAAGGGTCGTCCCCAGTTCCATTTCTATTAGTTTCAGTATGTCTGGTTTTATGTGGAGGTTCTTGATCCACTTGGACTTGAGCTTAGTAGAAGGAGATAAGAATGGATCAATTTGCATTCTTTTGCATGCTGACCTCCAGTAGAACCAGCACCATTTGTTGAAAAGGCTATCTGTTTTCCACTGGATGGTTACAGCTCCTTTGACAAAGAACAAGTGACCATAATTCTGTGGGTTCCTTTCTGGCTCTTCAATTCTATTCCATTGATCTACTTGCCTGTCACTGTACCAATACCATGCAGTTTTTAACACAATTGCTCTGTAGTACAGATGCTTGATGCCAGGGTTACTGATTCCCCCAGAACTTCTATTACTGCTGAGGTTAGTTTTAGCTATCCTGGGTTTTTTGTTATTCCAGATGAATTTGAGAATTGCTCTTTCTAAGTCTATGAAGAATTGATTTTGGATTTTGATGGGGATTGCAATGAATCTGTAGATTTGGAAAGATGGCCATTTTTACTATATTAGTCTTGCCAATTCAAGAGCATGGAAGATTTTTCCATCTTCTGAGGTCTTCTTCGATTTCTTTCTTCAAAGACTTGAAGTTCCTCTCATACAGATCTTTCACTTGTTTGGGTAGAGTCACACCAAGATATTTTATATTATTTGTGGCTATTGTGAAGGGTGTCATTTCCCTAATTTCTTTCTCAGCCTGTTTATCCTTTGAGTATAGGAAGGTGACTGATTTGCTTTAGTTAATTTTATATCCAGACACCTTGCTGAAGTTGTTTATCAGCTGTAGGAGTTCTCTGGTGGAGTTTTTTGTGTCACTTAAGTATATTATCATATCATCTGCAAATATTGATAGTTTGACTTCCTCCTTTCCAATTTGTATCCCTTTCACTTCCTTTTGTTGTCTAATTGCTCTGGCTAGAACTTCAAGTACTATATGGAAAAGATATGGAGAGAGAGGGCAGCCTTGTCTAGTCCCTGATTTTAGTAGGATTGTTCAAGATTCTCTCCATTTAGTTTGATGTTGGCTACTGGTTTGCTGTATATTGCTTTTATTATTTTTAGGTTTGGGCCTTGACTTCCTGTTCTTTCTAAGGCCTTTAACATGAAAGGATGCTGAATTTTATCAAATGCCTATTCAGCATCTAATGAAATGACCATGTGGTTTTTTTTTTTTTTTGAGTTTGTTTATGTAGAGGATTACATTGACGGACTTCCGTATATTAAACCATCCCTGCATAATGAATAGGTGAATTCTCACATGCATAACAAAAGAACTATAAAGAAAAGTAATCTTTTCAATCCACCTACCAAATGCTGTCTGACAAGAAGGAAAGAGTGGGCCCAGGTTCTGGAAAGTAGTGTAGGGGAATACCAGAACAGGGAAGTGGGAAGGGGTGAATGGGGGAACAGGGGGAGGGCAAAAACATATGGGACATTGGGGTGGTGGGGAAACCAGGAAAAAGGGAAATGAAATGTAAATAAAGAATATATCCAATAAAAAATAATAAAAAAAAGAAAGAAAAGTAAATCAGGGCATGGATTTAAAAGGTGGCTAAAGTAATGTTTTCTATACATTTTATAAAATTTGGTTTACTAGAGTTTGGTTAAGGATAGTAAAATCTTCTTGGCTAACTGTTCCTCTCATTAGAATGCAGCATCCTACTTCTTTATTTCTTCTGAATAGGATTAGATTAAAATCTATTTTGTCATATATTAGAATAGAGAGACCTATTTGCTTCCTAGTCTCAATTACTTGAAATATTTTTGTCCATCCTTTCACTTGAAGGTAATGTCCATATTTAAAGCTAAGATGTGCTTCTGGTAGACAACAGTGAGGTAGATTCTATTTCCTGATCCATTCAACCAGCCCCCCCTTTTTTTGATTGCAAAATTGAGGTCATTAATATTTAAAGTTATTACTGACAGGTATTTATTGTAGTCGTTGTGTTATTGTATTTTTGCATTAATGCTTTTTTTCAGTGATATTCTGTTTCGATATTTATGGCATCATTTGTTATTCTTTCTACAGTCTCTGGTCTATACTCATTCTTCTCTTCAATCTGAAATATTGCTTTCTGAATTTTCTTTAGGGTTGGTTTTTTGAAGACGTCTAGTACAGTGGTTCTCAACCTTTCTAATGCTACAATACTTGATTATGATTCTTCCTATTGTGGCGACTCTCAGCCATAAAATTATTTTATTGTTACTTTATTAATGTAATTTTCTACTGTTGTAAGTTGTAATATAAATATCTAACACACTGAATGTCTGATATACAACCTTCAAATGGTTGCAACACAGAGGTTGAGATTTGCTTGTCTAATGATCTGAAGAGTGTTCTTTTCACTTCTTATATCAGTGGTTAAGTATTAATTTAGTCTGGAAATGTTTTCTTCTATGACCTTATTGAGGAGCTACTCTATGCTACTGACCTGATATTTTTCATCCTCATGTATTGTTATCATTGTTTCCCACATTCCCTGTATCTTCTTTTCTGTGTGTGTATGAAATAATATTCATTGATTATTCATTGATGTTCTATGTCTTTAATGTCATTGAGCTGCTTCTATATTCTTTAAACTCCTTAAATTATTTGATGATAGTTATAATATTTTTAAACATGGGGCTCATCCAGGATATTCTTATTGGTGAATATTTGTTGTGGATGGGTTCTTTTCTTATTGGATATATTCTTTATTTACATTTCATTTCCCTTTTCCTGGTTCCCCACCCCCCCAAAGGTCCCATATGCCCTTTTCCATCCCCCTGTTACCCCATCCACTCCTTCTCAATTCCCTGTTCTGGTATTCAACCTACACTGGTGCATTGAGCCTTTCCAGATCCAGGGTCCACTCCTTCCTTCCTCTCAGACATCATTTGGTATGTGGATCGTGTCTTTGGTGTTCCAAGATTCTAGGCTAATATCTGCTTATCAGTGAGTGGATACCATGGGTATTCTTTTGAGACTGGGTTACCTCACTTAGTATGATGTTCTCCAGCTCCATCCATTTGTCTAAGAATTTCAT
>BDUI01001315.1:43995-56315 GCA_002335545.1 Apodemus speciosus
CCCAGACCCCGAGCGAGTTGGTGTTCGCTCAGGTCGGCGACCGCTTGCAGCCAATAAACCCTTTCTTAAGTTCCTTACTAGCTATTTTGTCACAGTAACAAGAAAAGTGACTGATATGATATAACGACCAGAGTCGAGTCCTGAAGGAGAAAAGGGCAAGGCTAAGCCCTGGGCTCAGTGCAAATGAGAACCTGATATTCTGCCTTGTCTCTCTCCAGAAGATGTGAGAACCAGGGGATCACAGGAGTCCCCCAAACCCCAGCCAGTTTCAGTACCCTGGACCCAGGGAATAAGAATCACTGTATAAACACGTATGGCTGGAAGGGTAGGTGTTACCTGAGACATAGTGTGAAGCCACCTAAATTCTGAAAGAGCACATATGATTAAAAATTTTGAGAACAACATGGCAATATGATAAATGAGTCACTACAAAACAGATCTTCCTTTTATCTTCATGAGTCTATGAAGGAAATTTACCAGCTGTGATACATTAGAAACCCATTAAAGGACTTGATTAAGTGACCCACAAAATCTTAATTAAAAATGTTCATGATGCAGTTTTTCATCCACATGAATTAAAAACTAGATAAGGGGCTGTGAGTGGGAAATGAAAGGGAAAAAATAAACCTCGTTCATGTGAAGGTATCTGACAGGACGATAARGATCAGTTTACAGAGATGTCACAATGTCTTCCTAATGAAAGTCTGCAATGTTCACAATACATTAACAGGGTTTACTGATCATATGAGACACACAGACTATGTTATGAATTCCAATTGTGTGTCAGAAATATAAATGCCTACAAATACAAAACTCACAGGAAAAGACCTTGATTCTAGGTATGCACTTTGCTGCAGAAAAGCAACTTCTTATTTTTCAATGTCAATGCTCATGAGTACCAAGAGGTAGCTGAAAGCTAGGAACCAATAGCCTACAACATCAGAAAAATGAAAAAATTACTTTGGGGTAGAGCCCAAGGTGCCCTTAATATAGTACCACAGCAAAAGATGAAGCAGAACAGCTTTGCTTTAAAGGCAGTTCCTAGTTATAACCTAGGAACTACTAAATAAGACTGATGTCAGCCGGGCGTGGTGGCGCACGCCTGTAATCCCAGCACTTGGGAGGCAGAGGCAGGCGGATTTCTGAGTTCGAGGCCAGCCTGGTCTACAGNAAAAAAAAAAAAAAAAAAAAGACTGATGTCAAAGAATCAAGGAGGTCTCCCACAAACAATACTCATTTCAAACTTTTGGTAGCATGGACTTTAGTGCTCTGAAAAAAATGTATTGAGCTCTGTGAGGAGTAAAAGAATTTGGGAGCCCGGCAAAAGACACAAGGACCAAGAATTAAAGTCACTGCTCCTGAACCACATTCTACTGTCCTCTATGAACACCTAACCAAAATCTGTAAAGGGCTCTAATTCAGAGAACATCATGGAAGTTGTCTTTGGAGCTGGGTGACAGCATGTTAGCTGTTAGCTCTTTCAGTGATACAGAGCCATCTTTCTTTTCTGTGCTCTTCTCAGCTCTAAYAATTTATAGTTCATTCACTTTAGTGACTTTCCTTCTATTAATAGCCCCAAAGCATCCAAATATAGACCCTAAATAATTTAAGTCTAGTTTCACACAGCACTAAATTAACAGATCACTATTATTAGTAAACAATTTGTTAGGAACTTCTTATATTTGTAGCATAAAGCAATCACACTAAACAAAATTTCTTTAGCAGAACTTTARCAAGTCCTGGAAATAATAAACATCTTTGCATGCCACACAGTGCTTGAGGAAAAGGCACCAGTGTCTCTGTGAGCAAGTTTATTAAAAGCTTAGTGATACAACAAAATGTTGGGTAACCCGGGGTCATTTGTCTCCCATTTCCTGCAAATATCGCTTCCTAAAACAATCACTATAGGTCACTGGTTTGTAAATCTATTCAATCAGACCTCACTCCTCCAATGGGGTTAGAAGATGAACCTTTCTCACTTGTGATGATTTCTCTACCTTACTACATCCTCTAATAAACATTTAGTTTTTCTTTTCATTTAGTTCTGAGAAAGAAGGCACCAAAAAAGCTAGTAATGGAAAATACATCTATTTCTGTAGAAACACCAGAATTAACAACCAAGGCTTTGGTGGGAAAATACTGGTTCTATTGGGTACCATCTGTATTAACTTTAAATTAACTTAAAATTAAATATGTTTGTTGTTGTTGTTGTTGTTGTTGCTGTTGTATTGTGTTTTAAGGCAGGGTACCAAATCATAATCTAGGCTAGCTTCTGACTCCGGGTAATCCTCCTGCCTCCCAAGTGCTGGGATTATAGCTGTGTACCCCAATATTAGGTTTGAATAAATTTTTTAAAGAATACAATTTGATCATCTATAAAATGTGAATACCATCACATAGTTGCTGAGAGAATACATAAAATACACAAAGCAAACCCATGGCTACCAGTTGCACAGCAAGTACAAGGTGACATCTACCTTCATCAATATTTTGAGGCAAAGGGATTATTAAGTGTGTAATACTTAAAAGGCATAAAGGGATTAGGTTGCTGACCGACTCCACCAGGTCTTCATACAATGCATCATGAATTCCTGGAGCAACACTGCTATGGAACAAGTGACAGTTGTTGTGCACATGTGATCAACAATCACCCAAATAATGTATATGTTCTGCTATGACCACAGACTGCAACAAAAATCCATGAGCCACATGTGAACAGCAAGGACTTTGTTCATCTCTCTACAGGCATAGTGAATGACACCAGACCATTTATCTACAGGCTCTGATCTAGAATTCTGAAGTCAAACTCTCCCAAACACTCTAAAAAACAATCAGTAGAATACAGGTTCATTCTATTCATTAGACTCTACATGTCAAAATGGTTAAGTAAGATCACTGAACAGTCAAAGTCAGGAAATAGACAGATGTTCTTAAAATAAAGAGCATATAACTATTTGGGAGTTTTGAATCTTGTTTCAAAAATTCAAACCTCCAGATGTAGCCCAATTTCATATAAAAGCTGAGCAACTGAGGCAGGTAGGGAAATGAAGGTATCTAATAACACAACTGACAAGTCTGTCTCACTCTGAAAATAACTAGTATCCTGAAAAATGATGAGCAAATACTATCATCTGATACCATCTCAGTACAATACATTGGCTGCTATTAGTAAGAGAATCCTGGTAAATTATTAAATAACACCCATGCTATTAAGTATATATTTGGTGTTAATCCGTGTGTTGAATAACATGAAGTGTGAATAACAAGTATAAAAAAAAAATGAAGATACCCATGTAGTGTCATACATGATAGCTTTCACTGCCCCTCAAGCCCGCTGTGCCTTGGCTGTTCACTCCTCCTCCTCCTCCTCCTCCTCCTCCCCCCCTCCTTTTCCTCTCTTCCTCCCCCTCCTCCTCCTTACTTCCTCCCCATCCTCCTCCTTTTCCTCCTCCTCCTCCAATCCCTGTCAGTTCCAGACATTTTATTACCCTTTCCAGCTATACATTTTCCATAAGACACATAGATGGACTCACAGAACACCTGCCCTCTTCAAGGCGACTATTTCACAGTAATACATCTTTAGTGCCATTGCTTTCTTTTCATGGATTGATATTGCACAGTTTTAGCACTAGCAATCCACTGTCTGATGCATTTTAAAATAGATAAATGAAGATACATAGTTTCTTCCAATTTTATCCATCAAGAAAAAAGTTGCTATAAACACTGGTTCCCAAGGTTTTTTGTTTGTTGTTTTTTATAACCACATCTTCAACTCCTTTGGATAGACACCAGAGAGTTTAACTTTATAAAAAAAACTACCAAACTAAATCCTTAAATGACTATATAAGTGTAGATCCTCACCAGCAATGAGAACCCCTGTTGCTCCATGTCTTTCCTATCCTAGAATTCCCATTATTTTGATAGTCTGCATTTCCCTGATGACATATACTGAGCATCTTCTCC
This sequence comes from Apodemus speciosus, assembly GCA_002335545.1. Taxonomy (NCBI): domain Eukaryota; kingdom Metazoa; phylum Chordata; class Mammalia; order Rodentia; family Muridae; genus Apodemus; species Apodemus speciosus. The sequence goes on from BDUI01001315.1 coordinate 47,959, forward strand.
CATGCTTTACTGACCATCTGTACATCCCTTTGGGGAAATGTCCGCTTACATCTTCTGTCTGTTTTAACTTGGTTGCTTTCTTACCCTTTTAATAGTCTGGCTATTAGTCCTTTATCACATATCATTGAACGGTTAAAAGAAACTCTGATCTGTCTGATCTGGCCTATCTCTCATTGTATTTGGGCACAGGTTTCCAATTTCAGTGGAGCCCAGGTTTCGGATGCTCCTTTTGTGGATCATGCTTCTGATATGCTATCTAAAATTGACCACTATACTGAAGCTTGCCTCAATTTCTTCCATGCTGTCTTCTGGGAACACTGATGTTGTTCAGTTCAGACCTAAAGTCACAGTCCAGAAGTGGATCTTGTTTCGTTTCTATACATGTGCAGTTGCTCTGCCATCTGTTGAAATGGCCTCTCCCCATCGCTGTGCATGCTGGGCTGTCTATGCTGCTCCGCTGGCACTGCTCTCATTTACTTTCACAGTAGGTTATGGACTCCAGTGCACTGTTCCTATCTCTCCTACACTATGCTGTGCTGGATCTCCACACTCCTATGTGAACTTAAGAATAAATGTGCAGACAACAATGACAAGGTCAACAACACTAGATCTCTGATACCCTCTCAAAAACTGGATGCGATTGGAATTGTATTCAACAAGTCAATCAAGTCAGGTGACCTTTCACTTTTCTTTTGGTGTTGGGGTTCAAATACGGGCTTTGTATATGCTAGGCAAGGGTTCTATCATTAAGACAAAGGCCTAGTCTTATAGGGGAAGTTATTTGAAATGTTATCTGAACAACAGTAAGTTTTCCTAGGTAGACCACTAATAGAACATGTATTGTCTTGTTAAAACATCGGGGTGGGGGGTGGCACATGCTATCTGATGTATGTGAAGGTCAGAGAACAGTCTAAGAGAATTGGTTCTCTTCTTCCACCACGTAGATTCCTGTGTTCAAAGTCAGGTTCTCAGGATTGGCAGCTTTACCAGCTGAACCTAGTTTAAAGACAGTATCTTGCTCTGGAGCGCACTCTGTCCTTCAGCTCCTAATATTCCTATCCTGACCTCACAGATTCTGGGTCACAAGTGTGTGATGCTATACTTGGCATTTCTCTACTTTCATTTACTGTTTTCTTCATATAGCTCTTATAGTGTTTTCTTAGCATTATACCTAGGTACCTCATACTCTAGTGCTAATGTTAATACGTTTAAAAATTCAATTTGTAAAGGTTCATGAAAGAAAAATTTGCTCTTACATCCCGCAATCTTGCACATTAATCAGCCACAGGAGCTTCTTTCTAATGCTGAGACTTTCTGATTACCATATACAATCTTGTTACCCAGGGTTATATAATTTATCTTCGTCCCTCTTGTATAGTTTCTTACATTTTCTGTATTACTAGCTGTGGCTTCTACTATGATACTGCATAAGAGAGGACATCCTACCTTGTCCCTGATCTTAGTGGAAAACCCACTTCTGACAATTAAATGTTATTGATGTTAGCTTGGAACTTTGTACACATTCCTTGAAGGGAGAAAGTCCATCTTTATTCCTAATTCCATCACAACTACTAGACTATGTTGACTTCTTTTCCTATATCAATTGAAAATTATCATATGACTTTTAGGCTTCATTAGCTTGCTTTGATAAACTGGTTGGCTTGCCAATGTTAAGACAGTCTTGTACTTTTAAAACCAGCCCACCAGGACACTGTATATGATTCTTCCTATCCATAACTGTACTCAGTTTGCTACGGGTCCTGAGAGTTCTGCATCTTAGTCATGAAACACTGTCTATAGTTTTACAATACATTTGCATTGTTTTGTCTTAGGGTATGCTACCCTCACAGTAAACTGGCAAATACTTCTTCTGTCTTCTGAAAGACATGGTAAAGAACCGGAAGGGTTTCTTAAACATCCAGTAGATTCAGCATTGGGAAGATCCAAACCATTACCCAATACACACAAGCTTTTTTGAACACTTTTTTATTATGTAAGCTTTAGCTAATTCTCTAGTTCAAATAATTTGTCCATTTCATCTAGGTTAAAATTCTGGGAAGAATGTTAGATATTACCTTCCTTTAATTTTGGGAAACCCATGATCAGTAATAATGTCTGGAATTATTAATGTTCTTTTCTATTTCTTAGTTAACTAAGATCAGTTTTATTATCTTTTAAGATAACAAACTTTTGGTTTCCGTATATTTCTCTGATTTTTATTAATTTTTTTACTCATTTTGAGTGTTTTTATTTCTACTTTAGATTTAATTTATTCCTAACTTCTTAAAAACAATGTTTAGATTTTAATTTATTAATTATGTTTATTTCTTAGTTTTCAATGCTCTAGATTTCTAAGCACTGCTTTTTACTCATCTCACAGGTTTGGTCGCCTGTAATTTCATTTTAGTTCAAAATACTTTTCAGTGTTGTATGACTTTGATTTCATGTGTCACTTAGAAATAATGTACTGAATCTCCAGGTTTGTCCATATGTTTACATTAATAACTTCTAGTTTAATTCCTCTATGTCTTGTGAGCCTAGTCTAGTTGCCTCTGTATTCGCTATAATAACTTTTATGACTGAGAATATCTCCTGTCTTGGAATATGCTCTGTGTCAACTTAAAGGTGGAAAGTGTCTTGGTGTCTGTAGCTCCCTGTGCCTACGAAATCCAGTTAATGGATGCTACTGTCCAGTTCATTGATGTCCTTCCTGATTTTCTGCTCCTGGCTCTAACAATTGCTGGCATCGTGGGGCTGGCATGTCCCACTCTCACAGAATGTGCCATCCGTTTCTCATTGCTACATTTCTTGCCTCTCATACAGTGATACTTTATTGTTAGTCACCTTTGAATTAAGGTTGTAAAGTCTTCATTCCTTTCTTGCCTATTCTGTGCTCTCAGTCCTTGTCCTCTAAGAATTTTAACTAGGATTACAATGCTCATGCTTTCTTGACTTCTTTAATTTATAACTGAATATTAAATGGCGATCTCTTGTTGAAAACACAGGCTTGGGTCTGTATTTTTAATCCACTCTGAAATCTTTACATATTTAGATTCCTGAGATTTATGCCATTGATAGATATTTGCATATTAGTATGTTACCATTGTTTTATATTTTTCTTGCTTTACACCTATTCTCTGCCTTTTCTAGCACTGAGTTTTATATAACCCCACTTTCCTCTCTCTTACCATGTCAATTATACTTTACTATAATACCTTTTGCATAGTCACCCTTGAGTTGACAACATACATTTATAATTAATCCAAGTAGACTTTGAAATCAGATAATACTATACCTTATAGGTGGTGTAAGAACTTCCTTACAAATTATTCCTCAAATCTTTGTCTGTCATTTATTTTACTGATACATAAGCTATAATTACTACATAGGTTAATTACTCTTAGGTCCATTAAAATACCTCATTTTGTCCACCATTTATTCTTTTTTGATGTTTTTAATTGAAATATAACTACATCACTTCCCCCTCTTCTGTCTCCTCTCTTCAGCCCCCTTTCCCAACAACTCTCCTAGAACCCATTCCATATCTCCTTTCTCAAACTGACAGTTTTTCTCTGTATTATTGTTAAATATGCGTATATACAAATATATGTGTGCATGGATACATATAGACAGGCATAGATCCTGTATCTGTGGCTCAGGGAACAGGAGGTAGAAAGACTGTAAGAGCCAGAACAGGAAGTCAGCTGTGAAACAGTCTCTCCTAGAAACGGCTGCATAAACAATGCGAGAACAATGGTAATACCAATGCACATGTTAGCACAAAAGGGGAGGCTTTTCACAGGGCCTCACTCCTAGAGAAAGAACTGTAGGCAAGTAAGGACTGCTGGGAGAAGGAAAGTTAGCTCCGGAGGTATTCTTGAGTTTATCGGATCTTGACTATTAGGCTTTCCAAATACCTGTTTACACTATTCATTCACAATTCTGAGTCAACAGTATCCCTAAGATTTCAATTATTTGATGAATCTAGGCAGACTCCTTAGCTTTCCTTAGCATGCTTTGGTATTTTCTTTTAAATGAGGACAAGCCTGACAGCTTCTTAGTGAATTACAATCTAACAAGCAATCTCTATATTCTTGATCTCAGTCTTTATTATTTTTTCCTTTTTGTGGAGTTGATTTTTCTTTTCTAATGTCTTAAGGAAAATGTTTACCTTTTTTACTTCCTGAGATCTCTTTTTCCTAAAGAAAAAGTATTTGACACCAAATTCTATCTAAGTACCATTTCCATTGCATACTGCACATTTTGAATCAGGATCTTTTCTTCATATCTATAATCCAACAACATGCCATTAACCTATTTCTGCTTAGAATAAGAAATCCACTCCAATCCTACCAATATGGCATAGGTAACCAAATTAATTTCACTTCTTTAGTATGGAGTCAACAAACCCTTCTGTTCTTTTCACTGCATCTTCTGCACCTTCTTCCATGAGTCCCAGAACAATGCCCCTGGAACAGAACACAGTGGATGCAGCAAAGTTCCTACTTGCAGCATTTAGTATGGAAGCTGCTCATCTTAAAATGCTGCTAGTCAGGTAGAACAGAATTTTAATTTAATCTTCGCTTGTTGAAAATTAACTGATTGGGTGAATAAGGGAAGGGGGAAGGGAAAAAGACATATGGGACATTGGGGGGGCGGGGAAACCAGGAAAAGGGAAATGAAATGTAAATAAAGAATATATCCAATAAAAAAAAGAAAAATATCTTATAAAAAAAAAAGAAAGAAAATTAACAGACTGTATGTATAACTGATTGAAAACCACACCAGACATGGCATCCCTTTACAGACGTATTGTCACCATTCTAGGGATAGTAAATAAGATTTACAGTCTAATTCAATGTGACTATACACTTTTGTCTAATAGCCCCAAGCATTCTAATGTGGAAAGGGATAAGCATGTTTCTACGACCTTCAGTAAGGAAGAGCTTGAGTTGTTCAGAGAAAGCACAGGTCATGCACTAAGAATCTCCATAAAATCCGTGAGACCAGCTAGCTTAAGAGAAACCTTCAACTAGAAAACTAAACTTCAGGATAAAGGTAGAGATTATTCTAGGAAGCTCTTTGATAGCAAAGATGGTATTTGCTACATTTGGCCTAAGCCATAGGTCATAGCAAAGTGCTCAGTATACACAATCATTTCATACATGTGTTGAAAGAAGTAAAGGAATGAAAAAGAACAGAAAAGTAAGATACAAGTTTAGCCCTAGAAACTAAGTGTACCAAAGCTCACATCATGAATGGGGCAGTGGAGGATGACAGTTTGAGAGGTAAATGTCAATGCTCAAGTTTTATTTCATATTATCTCTTAGCTTTTAAAAAAGTGAAACTAGAAAAAAAATCTGTCACAATAATTGTTAAACTGACTCAAAAAGCTTTTTAATTCTTAACTATTGTAAAGCTTAAAATTTGTTAATGCTTAATGTTCATATTCGCAGTATTAAAAAAACTAAGTAGGAACCAATAAGATGTACCAGTAGATCAGAGTGCTTGTTGCCCAAGCCTGGCAGTCTGAACTTAAGTCCCAGGCCCATGTAACTGTAAAGGAAGGACTGTAAAGGAAAGACAAGATTACAAACTCACCTTCCGAGCACCACTCCCCACCCGTCACAAGCACTAACTGTCGAACAGCTGTTTTAAACCCAGCACTTTACAAGCAGAGTGCACTTGTCACCACATGCCATCACATGTGTGAAGCTTCTAAACACAAACAAACATACAAAAATAAAAGCTACCATCTAGTCATGAAAGACTGAGAATTTAGAATGGGAGCAGCGTGCCAGTATCATCCTGAAAACACAAGAACCTCATGATCTCCCCAGAAGGATGAAGGTCATTCTAGAGATGCCACCAGTTCTGTTCCAGATTCAGTTGCAAAGGAGACCAGCTAAGAGCGCCTGATCTCATTAGCAATGCAAAGCAAAAACAAAACAAACAGAATAAAACACTCACACAAAAGAAAAAACATTTATCAAGCCAAATGAATCATTCATTCTAAGCACATTATAAAAAAGCATCTTGCATTTTACTTTTAACATTGTTCAGTCTTTTTTTTTTTAAATTAGATATATCCTTTATTTACATCTCAAATGTTGTCCCCTTTCCTGGTTCCCCCCTCCCCCGAAAATCCCATAAGCCATCTCCCCTTCCCCAATCAACCCTCCCCCGCTTTCCTGTCCTGGTATTCCTCTACACTACAGCATCAAGTCTTTCCAGGACCAAGGGCCTCTCTCCTCCCTTTGGTGTCTAACAAGGTCATCCTCTGCTGCCGATGTGTCTGGAGCCATGGGTAACTCCATGTGTACTCTGGTTGATGGTTTTGTCCTTGGGAGCTCTGGGAGTACTGGGTGGCTCATATTGTTGTTCCTTCTATGGGGCTGCAAACCCCTTCAGCTCCTTGGGTCCTTTCTCTAGCTTCTTCATTGGGGACCCTGTGCTCAGTTCAATGGCTGGCTGAGAGTGTCCCTCTCTGTATTTGTCATGCAATAGAAGAGCCTCCCACGTGACAGCTATATCCAGCTCCAGTCAGTCTTTTTTAGATGTTAACTTAAACCTCAAGGTTTTCTATTATGAAGTTTTGATTACACAAATAGGATATTGAATGTAACTAGAAATGAAGCTCTCTCATTTAGGCTTCATATAGATAGTAAAGTACCTAACAGTCTGACTCAATACATTCTAAATACCCAATAAATACCTTTATAGGCATTCATTTTCCAGACTTAGGTGCCCCCCCACCACCAATAAGTGCCTTTAAAAGAACAGAAGTATACACATTATTATTATTATTGCTAGGAATAGTGGTTCACATTTGAAACCTCAACACTCCCAAGCCTGAGGCAAGATATTTCATAGGTAACATAATTTGATCACTGAGGCAACTAAAGCAGCTTTAGTCAGAGCCCTTCAGATCTCTCAAGGAACTAGGAGGCTCTTTTCTTGCAAATGACCTAAATCTTCCAGGTTAGCTCAAGAAAAACAAGATCTACTCGGAAATTCTAAAAAGATATAATAGCAGTAGAATAAAATGAGCTACTATCTCACTTCTTTTTAAATTTTTATTTTAAATATGCTTATCTATGTGCGGGCACCTACACATGTAATGCAAATGCCTTCAGAGTCCAGAAAAGGCGGTGAGGAACAAGAAAGCACAGTGGGGAGAAGTGAAGAAAATAATTTCCTAATGAAAGCCTTCTGTGCTGTGCCTGTTTGAATAAAAATGGTCCCCATAGGGTCATAAGGAGTGGCACCATTAGGAAGTGTGGCCAATGGAGGAAATGTGGGCTTTTTGGAGGAAGTATCATTATAAGATGGGCTCTGAGATCTCTGAAGCTCAAGCCAGACCTACTGATCCTGATGTAGAACTCTAAGCTCCTCTAGCATCATGTCTGCCTGGATACTGCCATGCTTCCCCACCATGATGACAGCCCGAACTAAATGTTGTCTTTAAAAGAGTTGCTGTGGGGCTGGAGGGGTTAAGAGCACTGTCTGCTCTCCCGAAGGTCCTGAGTTCAAATCCCAGCAACCACATGGTGGCTCACAACCATCCGTAGTGAGATCTAATGCCCTCTTCTGGTGTGTCTGAAGACAGCTACAGTGCACATGGATACATAAGCTAGACCTTCACCTATGCTGTCTAAATGTCCTAAGCTTGTGGCTCATAGCCAATGAAAGGCACACCCAATTCATGCATGGTGACCCATGTACAGTGAGTCTAGAGCCCCCATACAGTTCCTTACCTGACCGGTAACGTTCATCTCGAGACCCTGACGATCTTCGGCGGTGGTATCGAGAAGCTGAGGAAGGAGTGACAGGTGCCCGTCGCTCTTGAGGCAGAGCTTGGTCCACTCCTAGAATAAGGTAAAACAGCAGGGTGAGCGTGAGGCTGTTCTCAACATCTAAGCTATGGGAACTTAGTTAAAAGAAATATTTAGTCATTGCATTCCTATCACCTAATAGACCAGAAGCCTGGGAGGGGAGGGGTTACTCCTGGCTGATCAAGAGGAAGGTAAGACATATGTAAGGCAAAGTCCCAGAGAAGTTCTTCCAGTTGTGGGCAGGGTATAGGCAAGTGTTTTTTTCTGGTCATAGTATCCACCAAAGCATGGAAGAACCATGAAGCCCAAGACATAGGAGGAAGAGGAAGAGGAGGAGGAGGAAGAGGAGGAGGAAGAGGAGGAAGAAGAGGAGGAGGAAGAGGAAGAAGAGGAGGACAAGGAAGAGCAGGAGGAGGAAGAGCAGGAGGAGGAAGAGGAGGAGGAAGAGAAAGAGAAGGAGGAAGAGGAGGAGGAAGAGGAGGGGAGGAAGAGAAAGAGGAGGAGGAAGAGGAGGAGAAGGAG
>BDUI01001315.1:56334-87631 GCA_002335545.1 Apodemus speciosus
AGGAAAAGGAGGAAGAGGAGAAGGAGGAAGAAGAAATAGAAGAAGAAGAAGAAGAAGAAGAAGAAGAAGAAGAAGAAGAAGAAGAAGAAGAAGAAGAAGAAGAAGAAGAGGAAGCATAAACAGCACATTTCTATAAAGTGTGACTAAAGTCAACTTTAAAATAAACTTTATAGATTATTTGCATGTACATTTGGTAGCTGGGAAGTTTCCATATGTAGCATCAGCTTTTGCTATTCCCAATTACTAATTCACCAAAATCTTGCTTCATTTAGTGCTAAATATATGAACAAGATGTACTTGAGAGCAGCTTTTATGAATTACTAAAAATGTTATATTAGTCAAATTCAAAGACAAAAGCTGACACCCATATCTGCCAATCAAACTAGCACCCAGTAACACAGTGTAGACGAAGCTTGGCAGGATAGGAAAGAGTCCATTTTTACAGTTCAGACACCAAGGACTTGCTCCCATGAGTACTAAGGAAGGCTGGAGCCTTCCTCAGAGAGCATACATGCCCATGACGACGGGGCAGAGGTGGCCCATTTCCCATAGGCTGTTTCTTTCAGGTCCTTGCTGAGGGATACCCACAATGTCTAGTTGCATCCAAGTGTAATGGTTCTCACTTTGCCCCTCCTTCACACTTCAGCACTTGCTATTGTTTCTCATGTTCTCTTGTTACATACTGACAACTGTTTTGGAACAGCCCCAAGAGCAGCAGGGGTAAACACACTTCCAAGTTGCCAAGTTCACCAGCTGTGGATCTCAGTAGTATGAATACAACTTTCCTGTCTAGTTCTTCAGAGCTGCTTTCACCCTTTACCTCTTCTTGAGATCCATAGTATAAGAGTCAAAGACTACTACCTAGTTTATTGATGAACCTTCTATGGATATTATCAGTGAGGTAACTTTGCATGCTTGCTTGTATGAACTGGAAATGCAGTTTTAAAAGAGAAATTGATACAGCCAGGCAGAAGAGCTCCACCAAGCTGCCAGTAACAAAACGTACTTTAAAATAGTAGTTGAATCAATATTGAATTCATTGTATTTTATCTTACTTTGTTCCAACCATGATTCAAAATGGTATATTCAAACAGGAAAAAAACCCAAACAATTGAGTATTTAACTCTATAGAACTGAACAGGTCACCATAAGGTCACTTGTACACTCATTCTCTTTCTCTAGCACAAGGCAAATGACCAAATCTTGCTGCTGAGGCAGATGTATCTTCAGCAATAAAAGTACAAATAATTAGCAAAGCAGTTTAGGATTCACCACTGGGAAGAACTCAYAGTCATTAAACATTTAGTTTAGGGAAGCATGATTGAAGACCTGTTCTCACAAGCCACAGAGACCAGTGTTCTTATAACAGGAAGTATACTGAGAGGAAGCTAACATGGGCACTGCGAAAGGAGACATCATGAGACATAAAGGGTGATAGTCCCCAACACCCAACAGTCAGGAGCATAAAACCATCGATTCTCATCCATGAAAAAATAGCCTCAACACTGAATCCCTTCTCCCACAATATTTATTAGGCACTACATCCAAGCCATGAGCCAAGTCAGCTCGCGAACCCATGAGCATGAAGAGACAGAACCATAGAGATGMGTCAGAAAAGCATAGGTAACAGTTTAGCAATCTTTCATCCCACTTGGCCTTGAAGCTTAACAAATGACTCTTCCAACACTTGCAACCTAGGTTTCTCACTTTTATGTTCTAAATAAGCACACCCTCTTATAGTAATATAAGTAGCAACTTAGGACCCCCATCTTCATTGAGCTATTTCTTCTCTTTCATGACCACAAAATTTGGACATGTTCTATTCAAATGTATTGCCAGTAAGTTTGGTAGAGAAGATAGGGGTCTGATCTGTCCTCAAGTGTTTTTGTGTACCTACACAGTAAGGCAAACCATGTCTTTAAAGTTAGTTTTCAAAGAGAACCCCCTATTTACAATATTATATGCCTATGCATAATTGGATGTGCATAGAATTTAAATTACATGTTGTCAGACATGGTGGAAAAATACTTTAATCCCAGCACCCAGAAGGCAGAGGCAGGTGAATTTCTCTGAGTTTCAAGACAAGCCTCACCTACACATAGTAAATGCCAGGCCAGCTAGGACTACATGGTTAGACCCCGCCTGTCTGTCTGTCTGTCTGTGCGTGTCTGTCAGCCTGCCTCCCCCCGATGTCTGTCAGCCTGTCCCCCCCATCACACATCGGATACACGATGAGAAGGGACATAAACAATAAGCAAAGACTTACATAATCCACTTTGTTGATTAAAACAGAAACCCATCCATTACACCCCTAGTAACCAAACTCTTCCTTTCCTTAAACTCTGTAAAAGGCCACAAACAAACCAAAAGACTTGAACAGTTCCTTACTCACTCTCAGTGTTTCTTATATGTATGATCCCTTTCCTTTTGAAAAGTTTCCTCACTACTTGACAGGCTTTGTAGGTTTTTATTTCGTTATTGAATAAAGAACAAGAACCTTGATATTCCAGGTACATGTGCCCTGGTACCTGTAATCTTGGGCAAATTCTTTAACCTTTCCAAGGCCTGGCCTTTCCATTTGTATTTGAAAACACTAACAACAGGTAACCCTGTAAAGCACTGGTGTAAGGACTTAATTAGAACCAGGAGATGAGCTGTTATTTCTGCCATTTTGCTGTTGAGGTAATACAGGAAACCAACACTGTCACACTTGTTAAGTTCTGCTCATTCAGAATTGCCCTTGCATTTGTTCTAGGGACCTCTCCCAGTTGCTCACAGACAGCTTTCCTCTAAGCACAAAGCATTCTGTATTCCCCACTTTGGCTCTGATGACCATAAAAGAAAGCAGCAAACTCATTCATCGAACACAAGACACCTCCAACTGTAGCCCACCTTCTTCTTCAGTTCAATCTTCCAAGTCAAACAGAAATTGTGATTCTTGTGAAGTTCTGCCCTGCCTCACTAATTTTGCCTCTTTAAATGTCTCACCTACCCACCAGATTTGGAAATATGAAGACAAAAGTACGAAAAGGCTAGATCATTAATTAGTCAACTATTTGTGGCTTGTTATGAAAGAATTCCCCAATAAAAAGTACCATTATAGTTGTTGTACCTAACCCATCCAACCATCTCATATGAATAAACACTGAAGTATCTTTCATGTCTTTCAGATAAACACTAGATATCACTATCAATATTCATGGTAACCCAAAGAATAAGGCACAGGTGGGCCACCCATCTTTCTGTCTAACTTGAGGCTCAATAAGTCACAGCCAATAGGGCAGGACAGAGTTACTCAAGGAAAGACATTCAGGTGTTGGGGGAAGGAGTTCTACCTGGAGACTTTATTTCCAGAATGTCCAAAACTGCTTCTCAATCAAGCCCCACTGTCTTCTAGTGTTTCGGCAATCTCTGGATTACACAGCAGCCCCGATTTTACTGTAACTGTAAATTAAAACTATCTAGAAAGTAAAAAAGGACTTGTATGGTTAGATAAGACATTTTCTACCTTTGCTTTGCACTAAAACAGATAAGGACACCACAAACAAAAAACTGAAACTTCATTCTGAGCACCTTAGTGCCTACCCTACTACAATAACCTTATTCTTGTGTCACTTTCACTATTATTTCCCTCTTACTGTTTACGAACACAGCTACTGCACAGCATCATGCATCTGTCTTGCAATCATCTTCCTATTAGTATGCTGACAGGGGAACTCATGGTATGACTTAGGAATCATCTAAAGCTTGTGACAATTTGACATTTTCCTTAAATTTCTATCCTGTTATATTTGTTTGTTTTGTTTGTAGTGCTTAGAATTTAACCAGTGCCTTAGCCTGCTAGGCAAGCAATCTAATCCTTAACAATATCCCCGTCCCTATCTGATTTTGTTCTACAATACTGGACAAGATACAAGTCTACTGTCAGGCCTAGAGCTTCAAGTTGTTGTACTCTCTCTTATGACTCAGATTTTTCACACACACACAAAAAAATGATCCAGTCATAACTGGCATCATCTTTACCAGTAGGTGGCTTAATTCACCTCAATTTGAGTCCTAGGATGCTGACTGGACATGGGTTTAGTGATGCTCCCTTTTTACTACTGACTTTCTAACAAGAAACATAACTCATTAAAAGTCATTAAAAATAACAGGAAATTCCGTCAATCATGAGATAGAACACACATCATTAGACAATAGAGCAGTAACTTGGGCATGACTCACCACCAACAAAGCTCACTTAGAACACAGAGAGTTTCCCTTTACTGATGAAATGTCTTTTCCTCTCACCATTCAAGCTGGAAAGGATGCCTAAGTCTCAGACCAGAAATCCCAGCTTTGAGTTCATCTCTCCCACTTTTCAGAGAGGTAGCCGTGCATCTCACCTTCACTGTCTATTGACTCATGGCACAACATGCCTCCTCAGCAAAGGGAACTTGTCTGTACAGTACTCTGTGCCTTTCAGCTGAAGGAAGTCACATGTGCCACCAAACAGCATCACTGTCCAGAGACCAGTTGAATGTACGTTATGAGGTTAGATTCTTGGGGCAGAATGAAGCAGAACCAAACTCTTTACCTGCCACTGGGGAAGCTCAGCAGTCTTTCACTCAGACACTGAAAGTAATAGTAACAGGCTCGGGCAAGGAGTCAGACAGCTTTATTTTCTAGAGAAAAAAACCACAAGTGTCAACTGGCTTGCCTTTATACACTCAAATCAAAGACCAAGCTTTTCATTTTCCAGGTACCCAAGGAACAAAATTCACCAACCTGACAATTCTACTAATCACCGACAACTTTTCCCATCACAATCTTGCAAAGCATCTTCAGCTAGATTTTACATAAAGCTATCTCCATATTGGCCACACAAAACAACAAGGTGAGTCACTTCATGTAAAGGGATTCACATCAGAGCAGCTATCTTCAGTGAAAACATCAGATACTGGGGTTTGCAGACTGAATTATATAAAATAAATAGAAATAACTGACTAGAATGTGCTAGAGTCCAAAATCATGCAATCCTCTGCCACTTCTGTCACTGATTAGCACTAATGTGGTTAATTGGGATTTAGACTCATCCAAATCAGATAACATCAGAACTGTCACCACTGATAGTAAGAGAGACCTGGTATAAAAGGCTCACACAAAAACACTGTGCACACCTAGATACTGAATGTTTTGGCACTAAACATTGGCTGCAGCAGTTGTTGGGGATGCTCTCAAGGCAATGGCTTGAGTTGTTGATCTCCACTGGTTTAATGGGAGTTCAGTGGGCACAGGAGTGGGATGAGAGAACACAGGTCCAAGAGAAAGCACCCACTGCCCGGTGAAGGGACTAAGCAGCAAATTCACACTGTCAACAGGTCTCACATGGGAGATTTATTAAAGGGAGAGAGTAAGAGGCTCCCTCTGGGAGGAGGAAGGGAAGAAGAGAAGGGCATCAGGGCATAATATAGGTGTAGGACAGGCAACAGAGACAACAGTGGGAATGTGTCCTCTCTGGGCAGGTAGTGATGTATATTGCTGTCCTTTTGGGCTGACTGTGAAGGTACCTGATCGTCCCACTGTTGAAAGGCCCCTCGGGGATAGCCATGATTGCTAACACCTTGTTCTACCTCTTCCTGATATGTTCAAATTCTGGAACTGAGTATGTACTTGCCTGCAAGTGGGTTGTGCTCACTGTGTGCAGGAGATGAGAGGTCCTCAGTTAATTCATATTTTACTATTGTGGGGTAAGAAACAGAATACCAAACTACAACTGCCTAGGAATATTTCACAAATAGATCATAGTAAGACTGGGACTGAGGATCATCCAGCCAGAAGGACCAGGTGAAAAATCCTTCAACGAGTGGCATTCGAACTGAACATTAAACAATGCTTAGTACAGGCAAAATGAACATTCCCAGGATTCCTAAAGAGGAAAACAGCAAGCATGGCCATCTGGGAAGCCAAAGTCAGGCCAGGGCAGGAGGAAGTACAATAGCTGGACAGGACTGTTCGACCCACTCTCCACACGGGATTATCTGTGGTCTGCAGGAGTAATGAGAAGGGTTCATAAATTCTCATTAAGAAGAGATGCTGTGCCCATGTGAACCCTAGAGAGCTGCAGGAAATATAAGAATCTTACCAACTGTCTTTTGTTAGTCTAATTCACGTATGTCTCACACCAACTCAAGCCATACCCTTGTAGCTGGGCATGAATTTATTTGGCTGCTGATGATAAATACAGCCAGGTGAGCTCGGAATACTGAATTTGCAGAAGCAGCTCCATGCCAAGAAACATTTCACGACTGCCATGTAATAAGTAACACCTTGCCAACATACGTATTATAAGAATATGGGGAAATTTTACTATTTACAGTCACATTGAAATTTTGCTGCTTTTTGTTACCAAGTAAATCTTCTAAAAGTAGCAAAGATTCTATACATGCTGCAGTATGTTATAGAGACTCTTCTAAGAACAGTGTTAAGTAACTGGCTTTATTTTCTTTTTGTCAATTTGATCTGGTTTAGAGGGTAACAAAGGACCGTTTTGAAACAGGCATTTTCTTACTAAAAACTAGAAGTGTCAAACAACTTCCCTTAAGCGGCACTTTCTCTTCTAAAATATTTTCCAACCTATTATTTCTTCTCTATAATTCTCATCTTCCTTTTTAGCTTCTAGTACACTGTTCCCTATCTGAATTGAGGTAGGCACTCAGCATTATGCTCAACCAAGAGAAGCTATCATCCTCAGTATCACTATAGTGCTGATCCCTTGAGTAGCAGTGACAATCCTGTAGAAGACACTGTATCCCGAGTATTCTCCTCAGGAAGGAGCCGCAGCCTGGCACCTGCACCTCCAGGGTCCTAAGTTCACCTTATGGCACTCTAATTCATAACCATACGCCCAAACATCTCAGAAATATTTTTGGAATACTTCCTATTGAAATCTTAACATTTTATCTGGTAAATAAAAAGGGTTGTTCAACTACACACTCCCTACAGTAAGCACTAACACAAAGGTAGAAGAGAAAAGACTTCCCAGATGAGCTGGTCAARAGTTCCCTGGGCTCAGAGGTTAAGAACACTGGTTGCTCTTCCAGAGGTCCTGAGTTCAATTCCCAGTGACCACATAGTAGCTCATAACCATCTAAAATGAGATCTGGTGCTCTCTTCTGGAATGTAAATAGAACACTGTATACATAATAAATCTTTATTTAAAAAAAAGAATGGAAAGACCATCTTCATGGATATTTTAGAAACCCCTGCTTTCCTCACTCTCTTTCCATGTCCTGATGATGAATGAAAGTTCATGTAGCAGCAGCTCTTCTGAAGGAGGTCATCTATAACATGCTTTTCAGAAGGAGGTCATCCATAACATGCTTTTCAGAAGGAGGTCATCCATAACATGCTTTTCAGAAGGAGGTCATCCATAACATGCTTTTCAGAAGGAGGTCATCNAGGTCATCCATAACATGCTTTTCAGAAGGAGGTCATCCATAACATGCTTTTCAGAAGGAGGTCATCCATAACATGCTTTTCAGAAGGAGGTCATCTATAACATGCTTTTGCTAGAAGTGTGGTAGTTTGAATAAGAATAGTTCCCACAGTCTCATATATGGTCAACAGAGGCATAAACCAGAACACGTACAGTTTTAGGAAGGATTAGGAGGTGTGACCTTGTTGGAGGAGGTGTGTCATGAGTGAGACTTTAAGGTTTTTACCTCTCATGCCAGGCTCCCCTGCCCAACTTCTACCCCTCTCTGCCTGCAGTTTGGGATGCAAAGCTTTCAGCTGGTGCTCCAGTACCACGCCTGTCTGTTCCCTGTCATGATGGTCATAGACTAATTCTCTAAAACTGTAAGCAAGCCCCTAATTAAATACTTCTTTTGTAAGAGTTGCTTTGGCTTGGGTTTCTTTACAGCAATAGAACAGTAACACAGGAACAAATCATTCATCCTAAAATGTGACACCCTTTTTCACATCACAGGACTGGATGGTGCTCATGTTTGTGGGAAGGTAGGATGACAAAGCAGACAACACAACTTAATACACATTTCTGCATTCAGTCCTTATCACATTTCCATCAGAAATTCTAAAACACAATCTACAACTAGCATTCAACTCTGTCACATACTCTTTAATTCTCAGTCCATTTCAATAAGATCATGGTAACTGTCAACAAGGTCACTGGGAAAACAAATGTAGACAAAGCTGGGAGATAGCTGAGATGTCTGCTTCGAAATATGGAAGCTCATTTCAATATTTTCATGTGATTTGTTTGTTGTGTTAGGGATCAAACCAGGACCTCTCATACACTTGGCAAGTGCTCTAGCACTGAGCATAAGCTGCAACACATTTTAAAGCAATGCATTCTATCAGAGGGAAAACCCAGAACATGCTCCTATAAATCCAGTTTACAGATACATATGCTCCTGTTTTAAATGTACTTATTCTACTAAAAAGTACATTAAGTCATCTCCTTCTTGAATTTCCTAAGTGCAAAAACATGGTTCAAAGTAAGTGCCTTTCAGAGGGACCCTGTCCTTGAAACCATCTACTTGAAGATCACTTTGGTTTTTCTACTAAGAAACCTAACATCTTGATCCTTGGTGATGGAGTAAGAAACCATGCAGGTCTCCATTTCTCACATCTCAGGGATAATTACACATTCTCTGCCTAGGAAATCGGGCTTTAAGACAGCAGTGCAGCGTTAAGGGGGCAAAATCTTAACATTGGATATGCATCCCTTTTTAAGGTCTTCACACTGGAAGAGTCAGCTGACCACGAATTACACACAGAACACTGTAAGTTAACAGGAAATGTAGAAAGGACCCTGATTCTGGAACAGTCACCATTCATGCATGCAAATTCTGAGCTTAAGTACCAAGGTAGGTATTCTCTTTGGGGACCTAACCTCTATGTCCTTCAGTGCCAGCCCTATACTTGGGGGAAAAGGACTTCCAAAAGTGTCCTTTGCCCAAGGGCTGGTCTCTCTCAGGGATGCAGGGCTCACCGAAACGAAAGTAAAACAGAGGCCGGTTCCCCGCTGCACTGGCCGCCCGCTCCCGGGCCGCAGCTTCTCGGATGTCGCACACCCCGATGTGGGCAGAGCGGAAAGGTCTCCTCGGCACGCCTTCACCGGGCTGCAGTCTACACCGAACCACCGCAGCTCCATTCGCTGCTGTAACAAGTTGAAAAAAAACTAATTAATTCAGACTTTAGTTTTTTTTAAATTTGTTACAGCGCTGAGCAGAGCTGCCGACCCCATGCAGAAACAGAACACAGACCACCAAGGCTCCAAGGCAGATACCCTCTGCCTCCAGCCAGTTCCAGACCAGTGAGGGCATCAGAAATATCTCAGGTAAGCCAGAAAGGGCCCTAGGTTTGGTTTGACAAACAAATCAACATCCAACAGCATCGACTGACCAAGCAGCCTTCCTCAAAGACAGGGCAGACGCCCATAGAATAGACATCAGCGAGTGACCGGGAGTGACAGCGAGTGACAGTCACAGCAAGAGGAGGCAATGGTGAAGAAATACCTTCCCCCCGCCCCCCAACACTTTCCCTTAGGCCTTTTACCAGCCTATTTCCCTTGTCTTCTTCCAAATAAAACCATGCTTTTTGCCTTCACAAGCCAGGCCACAGGACATCAATCCCTAACACACACGGGACCACTTTTACATCAACTTCCTTAAAAAATCACATAAAAAGACACAAGCAAAAACCAAAATCGCAGAACTACAAGCACAGCAGACTCTTGATATCAAGTTCAGTAGCCACAGAGATTTGTTTTTTTGTTTTTGTTTTTGTTTTTAATGCCATGTCAATTCTACAATCCTGGGGTATCATAGCCTGGAGAACAGACATGGGATATGCACATATGCCCCGTAAGCTTTGTAGGTTTTCTGTCCTCCACAGAAATTGCAGTTCCAGTTTCTGCCTTTAGTACTTGTGCTACTAGCCTTTTACCTTCAACACGGATTTTGCTCACACTCGCTTCAAGCAGTTCCTAAAGCCTAGCAAAAACTCAGCGGTGCCCTCCGCATGAAATGAGCTAACATCCTAAGTGAGCTAACCCAATCACAAAAGAGTACACATGAAATGCAATCACTGATAAGTGGATATTAATGAGCCCAGAAGCTCTGAATACTCAAGGCACAATTAGCAAATCAAAAGATTCCCAAGAAGAAGGAAGGAGAGGGCGCTGGTCCCTAAAAGACTGGATCCAGTTTTGTAGGAGAGTATCAAAACAGAGAAATAGTGGGGGGTGATTGGGGAATGRGCAGAGGGAAGAGGACTTATGGGACATATGGTGGGGGGGGGGACTGGGAAAGGGGAAAGCCTTTGGAATGTAAACAAAGAATATAGAAAAAAAGACTGACAAAAAAATAAATTAAAAAAATAAAAAAATAAGAGAAATGAGCTAACACAAGAATCCACACTGGAATGCCAGTGTATCTCCATTTTCTTAAAACTGGTACAATCCAACTTTAGTGCAGGAATTCTCCAAAGCCACAAATGTAACAATAGTGGCAGGAAGTGGACTTTGTACTCTACAAGAACCAGTAGAGTACATATTTTACTGGCACCACTAAAAACACAAAACCTTTATAATCATGCTCTCCGRGTCAGGCTATCACAGCGTTTCCTAATTATTGCAAACCTTCTATTAATTTAAATCATAACCAATAGCAATAATTAACTCACCAAGTCAAAAATCATGTTTAAACCACAAATTCTCCTATTTTTATTATAGTGTTTCAAAGAAATCAATATATTATTGATCTCTATCTACAGATGAAATATCTATTAAATTATATTAGGTATTATTATAGAAAAGTCATATATGCCTTCAATTTTCCCAAAATCTATGAGTAATTATACAAAGAAGTTGGTTGTGTAGAATGAGGTGTCAAATGTGCACTCTTCAGGCAGATTCCAAAGTGAGAGAAAAGCCTCTTTCAAAGGTGGCTATTATCTCTTAAACTAGACAACTAATACTATTCAAGGCTTACGTACTTGGAGGCTGGGGAAGGTAGGCGCCAATTAATTTTGACCTCTTCTTTTCATATCCCTTTTGTGTAATGTCACCTGAAAGAGAACGGAAAAAAAGAAACCATTCAGAACAGCTTCAATGGATAAAGTTGGTCATTTAATGGAGTATGACAAAATATACTAACACTCGTAACTATCTTTTATTTGCTTTATAATTAGAGATTTATAACAGAACCACTGTATATTATTTACTGTCAATTTTCCTTTACCCTCAAAAAATTATAGTACTCGTGGTATATATATTCATATACTCATATAAAGTCACTTGCTCAGTGCATGTTCATCTCAGGCCTTCTGGCTGCATTTCTACCCTGAGGGTCCAAAATTAGATCTGTGCAAATTTCTTCACATTTGCAGGCACAGAGCCTGCTCAGTCTTCGGGAGCTCTCATTAACTTAATCAACAATAGACTGCACAACTGTCGGGGCTGGAAAGCTAGCAACACCATTACAGAGAGGCATCGCCTTTCGTTAATGAGATTTTTTTTCCTTCCTAATCAGGCATGTAAGTCATAAGGACTACTAGGGTATATCTGGGGGAAAATGGCTAAGACCAAAGAAAGCACTAGATAAAACCAAGCAAAAGAACAGGGGACCCATAGAGATGTAAAAGATGTTCATTGTTTAAACACAAATTCAAATGTTAAAGCCAAAGATTCATACACAAAGCCAAAGTCAGACCTTTCCCTAAGGGTTAGGTCAGTAAGGATACAGGCAAAATAACATTAACATGTACTAGTGTTTCCTAATTGTAAGCTCCAAAACACAGTGCTAATTTCACCCTTTGTTTTTAAAAGAAAAAAAACGCACATGCACAATGCATGTGCATACACACACACATACACACACACACACACACACACACACACACACACATCACAAACTTTGTCTTTGAATTGGGGGGAATATAAAATTGATATTGCCCTTTAATTTTCTGAGGGTATCTTGTATTCTCACCTACATCTTCAAAGAGAAAAGATCTGAGCTTCCATATAAACAAACAAACAAACCAAAGAATAATTAGTATTGTGTGTCGACAAGTTGGTAAATTAGCTTATTCTAATGATATGTGCTTGACTATGGCCAAGTGACCCTACAGGTTTGAGGGTCAATTCTACTATTCAAAGCTTGTTTGACACACCTTTGTTTAGGTTAAAAAACAATGTATGACTAGTATTAAAACATGAACTATAAAAGAATAGAGAAATAAGGAATACACATTCACTTATCAATTGGTAAGTGGTTTTATGCTAAGTATATTTTATGTCATCATTATGAAAGAAGGGACCTGTGTAAATATTGCACAAAGATTAAGCTAGCATATTTGACTACACTTTGCAACCATCAGCTGTATATCACTGAAGCTGTTGCATTAAATCTTGAAAATTGCCCCAAATTGCACCTCTTTACCATAGTGGCCACTATAGATATGTTGGCACACCATGGAACATTCTTGTAATTGACCAGGAAAACAGGGGAATGAAGTAATGGATTATAGGATGGCTGTGAAATTACATTTCCCCCCTTTCTACAGTTACTTATACATATAATACAATAAGATATAAATAAATGTTTGGCTTTGAGAAAAATAACAAAGGTTTGTAAACAAAATAAAATCACTAGTGTGACTTGAAAGCAAAAGACTATGGCCAGTAGTCAGAGGAGTACACCTCAGCATTTCTGACAGGAAAAAGGAATGGGTTGGTCCCTGGCACCTCATTCCTACTCTCAGAAAAGACAGAGCCTTCCACCCCTGGAAAGAGAAGCAGAAACAACCTCCCACACATATGCATAGATTCTTGAGAAATAACCAAAACGACTTATGAAGAGCACTGCAGAAACAATTGCTTTAAAGCCCATCTTCACAAGGGGCATGGTAACCTTGACTAATAAGCAACAGCTTTTATTAACAGTAATCATTCTTTAAGTATAACATTATAACTGAAGAAGCTAGTTTTCATGTTCATCAGAATGATGCATAATCCGTCTTGCCTCTGGCTGAGACATAACCCAATCCACAGCCTGGATTAAATTACAGGGGAAAGGCAGGCCCATAAGAACATAAGAAGGAGTAAGAAGAACAAATAAGGCTACATGTGGAAATCCACAGGAAAGGGGACCTTACTTGGGTCTCAGGCAATATTGCACTTTTCCAGCTACAGCCCATGTCCAGATTGAGGGGCTGCTTTGACAATCCTACTATCAAAATTCTAAGTCTGGTAAACCCAGAGTCATTCCACATGTTGATTACACCCAGAATTCAGCCCAAGTTTCATTAATTTCTCAACTGAGCATTTAACAACTAGAAGAAATTCTTCTTTAATTTCACTTTAGGCCAACTTCAAAGGAAATGAACTTCGAATGCTGTCTTACTTCAAAATTGGTGTTATTTTGGAAAGTTCCAAAGTCTCTGCTTTAAGGCTAATGAGATCTAAGGATATTTTTCTCCTAGCCCTGAATTCTCTCTCTCTCTCTCTCTCTCTCTCTCTCTCTCTCTCACACACACACACACACACACACACACACACCATCTGAGCATTTCCATACAGGATACTGAAGAATTCAAGGCGACCACCACACCTCCAAAGCCTGGGAGTGTGAAGAAGGGCGATACAGAATGATGCCTATCTGTCATTCACAGTACCCACACAAGGGTCAGTAAACAGTCACAACGACAAAAGAAGCTCTCTYGTCTATATCCTTAAACAGGTTTCAGTAGCTGACATCATCTATGTCCCTATATCACCCACAAAGCCACATCTATATATTAGGTGGCTGTTAAAGAAAGTTCTTAAGTACTGTGTCTCAAATATCTGAAACGAGCTTCATTCCTAACAACAACTAATTTTTGAAGGGGAAACCAAGTCACAAATAGTATTTATGGTTCTTGACTCAGACTTTGGATATAGGGAAAAACATATCCTTAACACTAAAGCTTATTTCTTTTATAATCACACCTAACATTGCCATGCTCTGGCCAAAACGGGTAGAAAATGACCCCAGAAGAGACACTGTGCTAGTAGACTCTTTCCTAGGTCTCTAAATGTCTCTGTCTATTCCCAACCTCTGCAGAACAACCCTGCAAACAGTTTCCTGTCAGACTCCTTCCAATCCCTACCCAAGGAGGATGGCACTTGCATGCTCTAGGTGTCCACAGCATAAAGAAGATAATCCAGGTTCCATGGGGCCTTGGACTGACTCACTTGTCCAAGCTTCATTTGTGTAACATATTTACCTGTGGCTTATCCTGAAAACGAGTGTTAAGTTTTTGTGAAAGAATCCATGTCTTAGAGAACTCAGCCTTGACCCCAATATTTTCCCACTATTAGTTGATCAATTTTTCACACAATAAGAGATGGTAAGAAACACCAGTGTCTATCTCTGACAGAGCTATAACTGGCAGCAGCAGTACAGACAATTACCAGAGACATGGGGGATGCTAACTGGTAACTGCATGGGGCAGAGGGCAGAGGGCAGAGGGGAAAATCCACACTGACTTTGCTATTAACGTATGCCATATAACATCAACTTGTAGTGAACCCCCTCTCCAAAGTGCCATATCTGTAGCACTGAGACTAGACTCATCTATGGCCTCAAAACATAGAGGTTAAAAATACCACTGCTATTTTCAAAATCTAGAACTACTTAAGTATCTGGTAGCCAGAAGTCCAGCAGATTATGATCAACTTCCCCTGCAAATGTACAGGAAACTTTGCAGTTGAGCTTTCTGTGACTTGTTGGTTTCTGAAACTATTGATTTTTGTACCGATGAAGATATAGATAAACAGTTATAGATTATCATCTATACAGAACAGTGATAGAGTTATAGTAGATAGAAGGATGATAGTTGAAACATAAAAATAGGTAAATTAACAAGTAATAAATGACAGATAAAAAGGAAAGATGGGATAAAGAAACCGGTTGATGGGCAAATGACAGAGACAGATACATAGTAGACAGTAAATTTTTCAAACATCTTCTCAGACACCTCTCTGGCTTCTGATGAGGACTTAACCATTGTCAGTGCTCTAGTGTCACACAGCTCTCTGCAAGTACACGTGGTTTTCCATTTTACATCAGTTCAGGCTAACCAACCAATTGGCTGACCTTTGTCTCTCCTTCTCATAGTGGATCTGTGCTACATATGCAGTCTTCAAGGTGAAGCCACGTGAATTCAAAGCTGAGCTGTTCTAAGAGCAAGGAAGCAGATCTTTAACTCAAATTAAGTAAGGCTTCATTTTCTATCTCACATTACAAAGCAGACCACCCCACAGTTTAGACCAGGTTAGCTAACATTTCTTTAACTTGCAAAGTAAAGCAGTATCATTCAAGGCTATTTTGAAAGTCAACTCCAATAAATGTTTCTTAGACGGTAAAGAATCTCACTGATTCTAAATGTTATCTAAAGAGGTTTCCTCTTTTAAAAGTGGTTCCTTGTGCTGGAAGATGGCTCAGATGCTGAGAGCACTGGTTTGATTCCAAGCATCTACAAGGCAGCTCACAACTATCTATAACTCCAGTCCAGGGGTTCTGACATCCTCACACATACATAGAGGCAAAACGCCAATGCACATAAAATAAATTAATCATTTTTTAAAGGTGATTCCTCACATTGTGCCTTAAATTACAGAATTCTTGTTTGTTTACCATGGAAAATTCCTAATAGCATACTTTTATGTTTTAATTCCCAAGATACTAATTTATTTGCAAATAAAATAGGAAAGAAGTCAGTGCAGACATTTTTAACCTCAGCAAGGATAAATGAAATTAAAAGTGATCCCTTGCAATGGTGGCGCATGCCTTTAATCCCAGCACTTGGGAGGCAGAGCAGGCAGATCTGAGTTCGAGGCTAGCCTGGTCTAAGAAGTGAGTTCCAGGACAAGTAATATCTTGAAACATCAATTTCAAGAAAAATATTCCATGTTATTTGTATGTTCCCCAACACTTCAGATTCAAGCAGCATGGCTTTGTTTTGTTTTGTTTTATAAAAGATTCAGCTGGGCTCAGTGTGCAGGCTTGAAATTCTAGCAACCCAGGGAGCCAAATCAGGAGACAAACAAGTTCAAAGCCAGCCTGGGCTACACATAGTAAAGACCCTATCTCAGAATAAAAAGTAAAGCAAAGGCTGGGGATAAATCTAAGTGATAAGTGCTTGCCTAGCATATACAAGCCCAGTACTACAAAAATATAAGGCAAATATTAACAGATAAATCCCAAATTTACAGACAAAATACAAGCAAAAAACATATAAGATTGAACAATACTCTAAGAAAAGACATATTTTTTTTCTTTTCTCTCCCCACAAGAATTATTCTCTTATTTTGTAGACTAGTGTTTCAAAAATTTTTTCAAGTCAGAAAAGTAACAGTTGGCCTAACAAATGCAAGTTACAATGACCGAAAGGAGCAGTGTCATTGTGGTCACAAGGCAAGTTTGCAAACTTTGACCCCATGAAATTGCTTCAGAACCAACTGAATTGCTGCCAGGCTCTAGACATGAGATCTTTAAGAGCCCCTTGCTCCTCAAGGATAAAATGTGTACAATTGAGATACTTTCAGGGCTGGGATTAGTTTGAGTAAACAGACGAGTTTAACAGTGATCATTTCCATTCTTGGTGTTGGGAGTTTATTTTATTATTTAATGCTGGAACGAGTGCTTTATATAACAAAGACATCATTTCCATGTTTGGAATTTTATGGTTGTCAGAAGCCTTCCTAAGGCTCCTCCATTTAATCTACTTTATACAGCTTTGGGGGCATAAAGGCTCCAACACTCTCGTACAAATGAGAATCCTTAGCTCTATGATAAGCTTTTCTCCAGAAAGAAACTATCACTGATGACAACTTTTGCATGCACTGTTCACCTGCCTCCTCTCCTCACCCTCTCCTCACCCAAAGCAACCCACACTCAACCTAGACTACTTGGTGGACCACCTAGTGTCTCTTTGTTCTCACTAATAAGACAAAGGTAATACCTGTCAGCTTCCCATCAGTTTTAGAAATAGCAACACGCAAAATCTCAAAATGGGTGCCACAGAGATGGCTCAAAGTTTGAAGTACTTTTCAGGCAAGCATAAGGATCTGAGTTTGAATCCTCAGAAGTCACAAACACCCAGCTATAAGATCAACCATTTTTAATCTCAGTATTCCCATAAGGTAAGACACAGAAACAGGAGCTCTCCGGAAGTTCCAAGGAGGCTAATTTGCCCTGTATAGGTAGCAGTAGATGAGATAAAACATGACTTAAACAAAGCAGAAGTCTAGGACCCACACCTGAGGCTGCACTCCAATCCACTGTCTGCCTTGGATCATGCACACTTGCACTCACACGCACACATACACACACAAACAGCTACATATACAGAGACATCATAGACGCACACATTTTTTCCAACAAATAGTTCAATTAGCTATGACATATTCAAACTTATGACTAACCTTACAGTAAAGTAGGAGGATATGTGCCAGGTACACTAGCAAGTGCTAAGCATAAAGGGACCTACACAATTATAATGGTAATAGACCAACCCCTTCAGGGTATACAAGACAAAGAAAGGCTACCTGAATATGAGGCATTCTGAAAAAGCTTAGAATCCTGTATCTTTTGGTGCTTCTATCATCCCTAGGTGATGCTTCTTGTCCAGCAGCCTGTTCTCTCTACAGATCTAATGACCACAGGCTTTCCCGTACATCCCCAMTCAGACAGACAGAGCACTTTCAAGAACGGAAATGTGAACGGGCTTCCCAGTTTACAAAGTTAGCACCTATAGGCTTCCCCCAAGCATCTCCTCTTATCAGCCAGAGAGATCTGTTTCAAGAACAGGAATATAAACACAGGCTATCACTGCTGTGACAATGACCCCTTCTTCGGAGGGTCACAAGAGCCTACCCTACTATCTCCTTGGTCACTGGTCACATCAAGTCACGATCTACCCCATCTTCCCTTTACTTTCACCAAATCTGCTCTATTTATCACTGAATTCTCACACTCACACCATATTCCTAATGAGAAACACAGAAAATTACCTTACAAAAACMCATTAACACCTGTGTTAAAAATGAGAAAATTACGAAAGCTCACTCAAATATCGAGAGGGAAGGAAAATCATTCACAAGCACTACAGATGAACAGGACATGAGACTTGTGTGTGTGTGTAAACGAACTATCACAAGGTTCTCCCTAGAACTTAGCTAATGACAGAAGCAGAAAGGAAACATTTTAAATATGCTACTGTGTGCATTTTACTTTAGCCAGAGAGGTCCAAAACCACTTATGGTTTATATACTCTTTATGATTATCCTTTTTGTAGGTCTCCTGGGGCATTTCTCTTCAGGATGTCTAAAACTCCAGTTACAGGAGGAACTTAAGGGATAGCTTGTGCTCCACTTGCAGTAAAAGGACAAGTGCCAGTGAAAGGGAAGAGTTTGCACAAGTTCCATACTGGGCGGATGACTTGAAGACAAGCTTCTGTATGACTAGGAAATAAACCTGCACCAAACCCCTAAAGATCATAAGGGTAAGAATTCCAATAGAGCTATTTCAAAATACCATCAGGGCTGGTGGGGYTACAGAGTAGTGGGCTGAGTTTGTACTAACTTGCACTATTGCTACACCAAACAGTACTGATGCTTAGCTTAAGGTTCCTGAAGAAGTTAGAATAAGAGAAGCTCTTTCATTCATTTTTCTCTTTTACTTACAGTGTGTGTATGTGTGTGTGTTGTCCATACACATGTGTATGAGTTTGTGTGCTTGCATGTGTAACCTGTACATGTGTATATGACTGTGCGTTTACATGTGTGATATGTACATATGTGTATGAGTGTGTGGGTGTGTTGTCTGTATTCATGTGTATGAGTGTGTATTTGTGTCTCTGAACTATATATATGTATATGAGTGTTTGTGTATGTGGGTTTGTCTGTGTATGTATGCGTATATGTGGAGGCTAGAGATTGACAGTGTCATCTTCCTCAATAGTTTTTGACCTTATATATCTGCAGCTTTCAGACTCAGCTAGTCTAGCTATGCAGCTTGCTCTGAGACTCTCTCAGCCCTAGTATTACAGGCAGGCTGCCATGTTTACAAAGCAACCCTTTATCCACCCAACCATTGCCCTCATCCTGGCAAGAGGGGCTTTCAACAAGGCCATAAGACATCCAGTGGCCACATGGCTAGTCAGTCCAGACGGTTTTTAAGWGAGTGTTGCATAAAAACTGCTTCAGTAACTTGCTCAAAACTATATAAATACTGCTTTCTAACATTTACAGAGGTTTGGATAAACTCTCTTTAAAAGAATCTACAGGCCTAGAGAGATGGATCAGTGGTTAAGAGCACTTGTTGGTTGGATTCTCGGCATTCACATAATGGCTCATAATCATCTGGAACTCTAGTCTCACATGCTCTTCTGACCTTTGTGGGCACCAAGAACATACCTGGTACACAGACATACATGCAGGCAAAACACTCATACATATGAAATAAATGAACTAAATTTCCCCCCAAAGGGAACCTACTACTGCCACTTAACTAGCCCAGCCTAGTTTCTAACTAAATTCTAAAACTTATCCTCAGACCCACAAACAAGTATAGCTTTCATCAGAGCAGCTTTTCTTTATAGTAAATGGAGACCACTTATAGGCTTACTACTCTGTGTGTTTATCCTTTAGTATGTGTCCTGTGACATTTTCTCTCTGTTTTTAATGTGTAAAACTCCAATTGCAAGAGATACTTAAGAGAGGCAGGTTGTGCTGTAAGAGCCAGAATGCCAAGAAGTCAGCAGGAGACACTGCTTCCTAGAGATGTCTGCCTAAACAAGACCTAACAGTGGCAGACCGTATCCAAGGGGTAAGACCTCATGGGGTCCAATTCCTAGACAAAAACTATATGCAACTAATAACCACTAAGAAAGGGAGTATTAGCCTCTTCTGAGAATGATCCTCTAATTGGTTATCCAATACAAAATCATCAGCCCTGAAATTATATATATATATATATATATATATGTATATATATACATATATATAACAAAAATGGATGCAGCAAGTTATATTTTCATATTTATGCATAACACACACACAATGTGGGAGGGGTTGGAGGGAAGAAAGGGAAGAAGAGAAGTGATATAATTGTTTTAATTTAAAATGTATTAAAAAGAATTTAAAAATATACCAACATCTGTACTTTTAAGGAATAAGATCACAGTAAATACATGTTTAATGAGATAGATACAACTAAACTGAATTAAACATTTAATATAAACATGCATTAAAATATTACAAATAATCCCATTAATAATGAAAATGTTTTACCTAGTAAAGCAAAGTTAATTAATAAAATTAAAATTAAGAGAAAAATCTATTCAGTAAGAAGACAAATCTTAAGAGCCTGTAAATTCTAAGTAATGAAACTTCCATTTCTCAATTTTGTAGCTTTCAAGTCTCACTAGTAAATTGTTTTTAGGAGATGATGTTTTGATGGGGAGAGTAAGAAAGGGAAGACAGAGGTATTAGGGGCAATCTTCCCCTCAGAGAGAGAGAGAGATGGAGAATGGGATCCAGGTTAGGCCAGCCCTCCCTTGCCAACCCTTGTCCCACAAGGGTCACAACTCTTGAAGCCTCTTGTTCTTTTCTAAAGCTCTTCTCTGAAGAGAGGTGGATTAGGGCTGGAGAGATGGCTCAGTGATTATGAACACTTGATGTTCTTCAGAGAATCTGTGTTCTATCCCCAGGATCTGCACATATTGCTCATAATTGCCTACACCTCCAGTTCAAGGGACCTGATACTATTTTGGCCTCCTGGAGTACCAGGAATGCACATGATGCACAGATATAATGCAAACAAAAAAATCTATAGTCACAAAATGAAAATAGAATTGGATGTGGGGTACAGGAGACACAGGTAAAGAAGCAAAAACTGGCTTTTGTTCTTTGATAAGGCAAAGAAAACAAGGAAAGAGGTATACTGATTACCTAAAATGAGTCAAAGATCCCACTGGGTGCGTTATAAATGAATATGTTTCTCTAGGATTTCTAGGCTTCATGTTTATTWTCATGCTCATTCTACACCTAATGTCCCAAGAGCCTCAGAAACTCTTGGAACCTCAGATCAGCGGCAATATGGTCCTCAGAACTGTTCCATGCAGTCCTGGCACTTTCCTGTCAACCCATAGTGAGCAGTATAAAAACATAACATTACTTGTGACAGCTATGCAGTAAAGAGGAAAAATGACATTTGGAGAAAGAATGTGTCTGTCATTCCTGGGGTCTGAATACTGATCAGGTATCTGCCCAGGTGACAGTGGATGAGCCACCAGGGACAATGAGAAATCACGCAGCACCAGGCTCACTATCAAAAGAATTCTTTGGCAATTCATGTATTTAACTTACCTGGCAGGAATGAGACTACCATTAAATACCATGTCCCTTTAGACTCCATATAGTTCTAAAAATGTGTCAGGCCACCTTGCAGGTAAAATGGGAAACTAGATAACAGTGGATATGACTACAACTTAACCAGAACTAAGAATTTAATTATGCATACCCCTTGCTTGGGTAGATAAACCTACACCTCATATCAGAACCCTGAAGAATAATTTAGAATGCCATTGAATCACTGTCCCGCATTCCAATGTAGCCATACTGAATGAAACTCTACAGACTGCCCCGTTCTGCTTTTCACTATAAATTAGTCTAACTGGCCTATTGACAATCAGTGGCCAAGCTTTGTTTCTCAGGGTATCAAGGATATGGGCTCTGACACTAATTAACTCCTGTAACAAAATTGCTTTGTCATCTAATCACATAGAAAAACAAGAAGATTGCTGAGTTTATCAAAAATCTTCATCACCCTGACAACAGAAGAAATAGGCTAACACTAGTAAATATAAAAGTTCATTACAATCCAGAAACTCAAACAGTAAAAGTGCACATATCAGCAGAGCACTGTGGATTCCATCTGTAAATGTCAGGGTAAGAAATGCGAATAATGGCTGTACTTGGCCTCTAATTTGTTGCTTCTTAATTAAAAATGTCTACTGTATATGTGAACACATTTGTATTTAAAGCAACATGTATTGAAACCACATATCCTCATTACAAGAAAAAACGGTACTACCATACCAGCTATCAATTTTAATCCTACTCACTAGGTAAAATGATGCTTGAATGAACACACACAACTATGAGTGCTCACTGGGAAATGGAAGATACTTTACAGAACAGGTTGGAGACTTTCTTTTAAAACAAAAAAGATTACAGATCAAAGTCTAAATCAGAGTACTAATAAAGTTTTCAACATGTGGTATTATTGCCAAGTCATTTGTATAAAGAACAATTTCAGAGAAGTGAGAGGACTCCCGTATCAACGAGTTCAATGGCATTTAACACAGAACTCAAGCAAAGAACCTACAATACTTAGCAAATTGTTGCACCATTTCAGGTATTAGAATCAAGAGAAGAAAAAAAAAAAAAAACCTAGATCTAATCACTGAGCTTTAGCAAGGTCAAGGCATAAAAAAGTAAAGTCAAGTTTCAATATGCTGGCAATTATTTAGAAACAAAACTGGGGCTGGAGAGTGCTCAGCTAGTAAAGGGCACTTGCCACCCTTCTACAGGACTCAGTTCACTTCCCCACACTCTGACAAAAGGCTTATTAACTCCTGAAACTCCAACTCCAGAGGCGCTTCTGGCCTAGTGGGCATTTGAACACATGTGGCATACACTCAGACACACCTGTACACACATATAAATGAAAAATAAATACAAATAATATCATTCAACTCACAATATGAAGAACAAGGCACATACATATCAAACAAACTTGTAAAACAGATACAAGATATATACATCTGTGAGAATGATAAAAAGCTGGTGCAAGGCAACGGATCTACATAAATTAGCATAACTATGTGCAAAGATCAGGAGATAACATAATAAAAACATCAAATTTTCTAAATTGGTCTACAACAATAAAATATATATCCACTAAAAATCCCAGAAGGATTTCTGGGAGCTATAGACTAGCTAATTGTAAAAGTTCCCCTGAAGATGCAGGGGAACTAAAGACCATCCCTGGCCCCAGAATACACACAATGTAATCAATTTGGTATAGGCTCACATTGCATCATTTAATATTTACTATAAAGCTATAAAAATCAAAACAATGTTATCAGCAAAGAAACAGATTGAAAAAAATCAGAGAATCTAAAAGTAGACCTACAAAAATACAGCTGATTAATGTTTCACAGAGATACAAAGTGAGTTAAATGGAGAAAGGGAGTGCTTCAACATGTCACTATAAAACTGGAAAATATATTACAGGAAAAAAAATCCATGCCTTATATAACAGTAAAATAGATACCAGGCATAAGTAGGAAACACAACTATTTAGACAAAATACAGGCTAGTTGAAGGGTTTGACCCACAGGTAGAACTGGTCAGCATTCATGAAGTCCTCGACTCAATCCTCAGATACTGAAAGAAACATTTCCTTTGGGGCTGGAGAGATCACTAGGCAGTTAAGTATGTATACTGCTCTCTCAGAGGACTGAAGTTCAGTTCCCAATAACGACATTGGGCAGCTCACAACGACCTATAACTCCAGCTCCAAGTGACCTGATATCTTCTCTGGCTTGTCTCTCGGTGTGTGTGTGGGGGGGGGGGGGGGGGGGGGGGGGGGGGGGGGGGGGGGGGGGGGGGGGGGAGGGGATGTGTGTTGGGGAAGGTGTATTATTTAAAAATAAACTTAAAATACAGCTTAAAGATTACCTCAACTTGGAGTGGGCAAATGATTTCCACTGCATGGAAAGCATAAGCCATTTAAAAAGAGAATAAACTAAATGAACTGAACATAAGAACTTGAAACATTTGAAAATGTTTCCTACAAATTGCATCATTAAGAGTAACAAAGAGAACAGGGGATGAAGCTCAGGGATAGAACGTTTTCCTAGTATGTGCAAGGTCTTGGGGTCAATCGAGATCACACCAGAAAAAAGGGGTGGGGGGAGGAAAATCAAATTACTAACCTGCAGAAGTTATTTTCAAACCACATATTGGCACTAAGAACAACAAACATTCCAATTAAACATTGGCAGATACACTCTGATGAGGTAACTAAGTGCTTTGTAAACAAACATAATAAAAACACAGTTTGCTCAGAGTTGATTTTTACAAGACCGTAGATTTTAAAAGAACACCAGGCAAGAGGAATGGAAAGGAAAGTATACGCTGCAAAGCAGAGATTTTAAAGATGAGCAGGAAGCTGTGAAAAGCCACCATCCATCTCTCACCTAACATCAAGGAGGGGAGATTACTGGCAGTCTGAAAATGAGAACCAGTAACTAAAGCTTACATACAATCAAGTGGTGGAGAAAAAAAATAACATCGAGACATTTGCATATAGAGGAATGAACATTTCAATCCATAATGCCATATACTCATTATCACCACTTATGAACTTCTTGGTAATTTATAAATGTGTCTTGGAATGTGCATAAGTGTCAATTCTTCCTCATAAGAAAACACTAGGACAATATGACCAGAGCTGTAATATCTAGGAGCCAAGAACTTYATTTAAAAAATAATATATATCCAGGAAAGGGGAAATCATTTGAAATGTAAATAAAGATTATATTAAAAAGACAGAAAAAGAATAGTGAAGAAAATTAAACTCACACTTTAACCCCCTAAAATACTTCACTAACCCTGTCCCATAATCACTATGTATCAGGAACCATAGTGTCTTAGGGCATGAAAAGGGAAAATAAAGCAACCATACAGTCTGTTGGCTATGCTACACCATTGCGAAGCCCTGCTTGGCCATGTGGAAGGGACAGTGGGACATGTTTTCCTGTCCCTGGAACAGAGCCAGCAGGGCGTAGGTCTCCAAAATTAGTAGGTGTGAGGCTTGATATATACATATATGTGTGTGTATGTGTGTGTGTAAATATATATATTATATATATATATAATATATATATATATTAATTACGTCATGTTCCTCCCTAGGGAAATACTCTCCATGCCAAGGTTATCAGGGAATGTCCTCTGTGCCAAGGTTAATAATGCCATGATAATCAAAGATAGCATGAGTCTGGAAGGCAAGGCAGTGTCTAATGTCTCAGCAAACTAGTAAATGCTGAGACCTTCAGGACAGCCCTTAAGGCTGTGGAAAAGAACTCTAAAAACATGAGTTCAAAAATATATCCTCCCAACTATGCAAAATAGAAGGATGCAATGTGAGTTAATAAGGAGCTTGATGGACCTAAAAGAACAGCGGCTGATGCAGTATAAGCCAGCTTGTCAGAAAGATAGTAAGGAAGGATATAAAGAGATTTGGGGAGTGGTCATCAAAGGGCAAGATTCCACCCAGCTAAGTTTATTGTTTTTGCATACAAAGGAAGGCGGATTCCTGATGTGAAGGTCAGCCTGGGACAGATGAGATTAGGCCCAAGTATGGTAGGAATGGCAGTCTCAGGGTGAGATAGCTTACAAAGGCAGGCAGATCTCTGAGTTCATCTGCAATGTTAAGAAGGAGAAGAAAAAAAAAAAAAAAACCAGAATGTACTTGCTATCTTTTTCTAAGAACCAGGAGGCTATGGTCAGAGGATGCTGATTTGTGCAATAATCAAAGGGGAACCTGGGCTGAACAAGTGAATTATTTACATACATTAATATGTACATAAAAGACTGGGCTTTCAGTGTACAAGAGCTGAGCTATTCAGAGAGTTTTTATAAATTTTTTCCAACAAAAGAGTGCTGCCTTGAGTAGGACACAGGCTGTCAGCTTGTACCCCATGACTGACTTCAAGTCATTTTTTTGCAACTCTCAAACACCCCTTCTCTCAGAACCCATCTCCAAGCTGAGGCTGGTCCTTGACATACCATCAAACTAAATATACCTGGAAATGGAAGCAAAGGATGAGAAGAGACAGCATGCCCCTCAGTGACCTCACCTCCCCCAAACCTAGAAGACACTCAGATACATGTGCATAAGTACACATATTAGGGGCTGGAGAGATGACTCAGTGATTAAGAGCACTGACTGCTCTTCCAGAGTTCCTGAGTTCAATTCCCAGCAACCACATGGTGGATCACAACCATCTGTAATGAGATCTGATGCCCTCTTCTGGTGTGTCTGACGACAGCAACTACTCACATACATAAGAATAAATAAATCTTTTTAAAAAATTACACATACTAATTTGAAGCACACTATTAAAGGATTCCATGAAATAATTCAAGAAGTTYAAGAACAGACTGATACTAAAGACTGAACCATTAGTTACAAGCAAAACTTAATTTTTTATATTTATTTCTTTGTCATATCTCTATGTTAGCATTTTAAATAGAGTAACATTTGCTTTAAAAGAAAAATGTCAAGATACACTGGGTTGTCCCAAAATTGTTAGCTGTGATAACAAGAAAGAGAAAATGTAGGAGAGGGAAGTGCCTATAAAGGTCTTTATCCAAGAGACGCTAGAGGCTCATAACACTGAGATGAGCAATGGGGGCAGCCTCAGAACGGATGAGAGTCTAAACAGAGACGGAAATAGGGGGACAGTTTCGTGGTGACGCGTGTAGCTTCCATGTTGCTGTGATTGTCTGGTGGCTGATGAACATCTTTCCGAGAGTCAATTCCCCCTCAGAAATACTCACCAGCCCTAAAGGATGAGGTGGGAGGGGAATGGAACTGCCTGGCTCTATATGGAGCACCATTTTGAAAAAAAAAAAAATTCAAGTGGCAAAGCTATATGAACACACCTATATACTCATTAATAAGTATGTCAACCTCATCACACAGGTCAGTCCCACCCTGCTCCTCTCATCTGTAAGCTGACTGCAGGAGTCTTGGGATGAGGGTCCTAGTCATGGCTGTCATAGACATGGACAGGCCATGAGGTCAGTCTCTAGCACACATGTATTTGCATGTAGACATGTGTGCATGTGGGTGCGCGCGCGCGTGTACACACACACACACACACACACACACACACACACACACCTCAAGATTTCTTTGCTACAGTAACAGTGAGAATTGAAAATTTTATCTTCACCCGAATTTGAAAGGTGGATGCCACATAACTCGTGGGTGGACAAGAACAGTTCAAATGGAGATTAACCTGATCAACCAATTTAGGGTTCTCAGCTATAATGGAGTCACCCTTCTCCTGAAAGAGCTCAATTCAATATTTTTCTACTTAATAATGTGCAGAAACAAAAATCACATCAGAACAAAAGAAGTACTTGCTTTAATATTGTAGAGAAAAGGTGTTTTCATCATACTATCAGGATTTTTCTTACACTATGGAGCAAGTGGTAATACAAATCACACCCCCACAGTTGTCACTAGTCAACGACTTAAATGTATAAGCTTATTTAATCTCCCCAATTAATCCATTCTGGAAGTATTAGTACTTCACAGACAAACACCTGATGAGGTTAATGGTAGAAATCTTACTGCTAAATAATAAGTAAAAAATACAGAATACACGAATGAAGACTGAAGTTAATGACAGGTAACTCAGCACTCACTCACCTAAAACACGCTCTTGAAGACTCTGGCTCCACTTGTTGCAGTCAAGCACCTTCCATGTTCACGAGACTCTGACAACTGCCACTTCAGTATTGTAAAACCCCCTCACAGGGCACTATGGCTCGAAGCACTTTGTACATTTGTAATCAAATCACCAAGAGTGTCAAAACCAGGTTAGCTCAAAATGGCCCAGGCTTTATGTTTTCCTTTCCCAACAAGGTAGTGTCCACAATTCTTGATGGAAAATACTCTATTAAAACAGCAAGAGCAGTATTTTTCCATTCCCAGCACAATACAAACCAGGCATAGTGGTAACTGCCTATTATTTTGGAGGCAGAAGCAGGAGGGTCAGGGGTCAAGGTCATCTTTACTACTATGTTTGAGACCTGGGTTACATAAAAACATCTCAAAAACAAACAATAAAAACTTACAAACAATAAAAACTCCTGGTCACAATTATCAATGATTTTTAAAAAGAGATAATTTGGGGCCAAAAGGTAGCTCAGTGATTAAGAGTGCTTGTTGCTCTCTCAAATGATTCAAACTGGATTCCCAGAACCTACATTAGGTGTCTCGCAACTAGCTCAAGGGGATTCTGTGAGCTCGATTTCTCTCACTTTCAATCTGTCTCTGTCTGTCTGTCTGTCTGTCTGTCTGTCTGTCTGTCTCTCACTCACACACACACTCACGCACAAAGCATAAACACACAAATGTATGTATACATAGATTTAAAAATCTAAGAGATGATTTCCAAGAATAAGATAATTGAGAACTTTCGTTTTAACTCTGTAGATAATGTGAACTTGTTCCTGAAGTCAAGCTGCATATACAAAACCACCACTAATTTGCCTCATTTTGACAGTTTTGATCCCTTCTATGTTTATCCTCAGCAGCTTTTCTCATGTATAACCAGGCTTAAGGATCATAATGCAATACATAGAAGTCACAGGAAAGACCATTTTTAAGAATGGAAGCATACTGATCTATTTATAGTCACTTATTTTTACCCTTTCCAGAATGCTAAAACTACACAGCAGATGCAGTCTCTTCAGAGTGGTTTCTTTCGTCTCTGCAACTATGTTGTTAGAAAGTTTTTTCCTTCTTATAGTTGAACAGTATTGTGTTACGTGGCTGCTGCAGTTCCTTTATTCATTCACTCAATGAAAACTGTGTTGGTTAGTTTGGGGCATTTCTAAATAACATTCCTACAGATCTTTATGTTAAAATTTTTGTGGATATGCCTGCCAATTGGTTCAGTAGCTATCCATTTGGGGTTCAAAGCTACCTCCTAGGATAAGGAACTTTTAATTTTATGAAACACAACATGGAAGACAACAAACAAGTTAAATGAAGAAGCCTAGCAAATATGACTTTGAAGTAGTAGGGAGGGTCAACTTTCTTGTTCATTTAATGTGTTGACAGATGTATCCTTGATGTAATGAGAAGCTCATTTGGCTTCCATAGCCTTCCTCTACAGAATCTAGGATATCAGTCTGACCATGAGTAAAATACTCATGGATTTCTATTGAGAAAACAAACACTAAATATGTGCTCAAAACCATCAAGTCATCAAAACGAAATTTAAAAGTCTGAGAAGGGGCGGAAGGGACTTAAAAGTCTATAAAGGGCATAAAAGTCTATATGAGTCAGCATATAACAAATCTTGTTCTTTCAGAGGACCCAGGTTCAGCTCCCAGCACCCACATGGTAGCTCATAACAATCTATAAACTCCAGCTAAGGAAATCTGATGTCCTCTTCTGATTGCCTTGGGAATCAGGCATACATAGTCTGAGAAATTGTAACAGCTCAGAACAGTCTAAAAGAGACAGTGTTATATAAGACCCTGGGATTGAAAGAGCTATCAGAAGAAAAAAATTATCAAGGAAATCTAAATATATGTAATTTCTAGTTAATAACATCAATTTTGACTTCTTGTAACAGACATATATACAAACATGAAATTTAAGTAGCAGGAAAAATTGAATATGAAGGAGCACCATAATCTCAATGATTTTACAACTTTTCTTTAAATCTGAAACTATTCTGGGTTATATTTTGGGGTGGGCGTGTTTGAGAAAACATATCACATAGCCCATACATCTTAAACCTCAATGRCCCACGTAGCTGAGCATGTCCTGAACTCCTGATCCTCCTGACTCCATCTCTGAGTGCCAAAATTATAAACACACACCACTACACACTGCTTTTAAACTCTGAAACTATTCTAAATTTTTAAACATAAAAAATTATTTCATATGAAAATGAAACTATTTTAGTGAGTAAAGATTAAGCCTAGACAGATGCTAGCAGCCAACCATTGGACTGGGCGTGGGATCCCCAATGGAGGAGTTGGAGGGCAGACTGGAGGAGTTGAAGGGGTTTACAGCCCCATGGGAAGAACGATGATGTCGCCCACCCAGACACACTAGGACTCCCAGGGACTAAACCATCAACCAAGGGGTACACATGGTTCCAGACAAAAATGTGGCAGAGGAATGCTTTGTTGGGCATCAGTGAGAGGAGAAGCCCTTGGTCCGGTGAAGGCTCAATAGATGCCCCAACAAAGGGAAATTGAGGGAGGGGAAGTGGTTCGGGTGGAGGGGCGTATACTTGGAGGCAGGGGGTGGGAGGAGGGGTTGGGGGTTTTCGGGGAGGGGGGAACCAAGAAAGGTTTTAGCATTTGAAATATAAATGAAGATTATATTCAATAAAAAAATTCTAATACAAAAAAAAGATTAAGCCTAGAATCAGTAGTAGAGGTAATAAAAGCAAGAATTACATAATTTACTATGTGTATTTTATGAAGTTATGGGCCCCAAATCTTTGAAAATAGAATGAAATGGTAATCTTATAGCTTTGCATGCTCAAAAAGAACTTACAGAAAGTTGTAGAACACTCAAGAACATTTACTGACAAGTATATAGTCTCCGAGGCCTGGTAAGACAGAGACAGGCTTCGGGTTCCTAGCGTTGCCCCCCCTCCCCCCATCCCCCGCACAGGCTCCAGCTCCTTCAGCCTCAGCAAAACCATTCAGGGAAGAGAAACCATTCGTGTGCCATAAGAGTCATGCCACAGGGACAATCACCTCTGTCAGGACATCCACAGGGACAATCCACAGGGACATCTACAGGGACAATCACCTCCATCAGGACATCCCAGCACTATACACTTCTTGCTGAAGCATGTCCTTTCCTATAATCATAAGCCTCTCATGGGAATATCTAAGTGTCACCCTGTGGTAGTGAATTTTGATTGACAATACCAGGAGATTAGTAAAGCACACTAGGCTATGTCTGTGATAGTGCTTCCAGAGGCAATTCAACCAGAGGGCTCTGATCTAATGAGCTGGTTAATCTCTTGATGGATATGAAGGCATTATTTGGACATGGAGAAAGCTCAGAAGCAGGGCCTATTTGGAAGAAGYGGGTAACTAATAATGGGCGCTTGSGGCTACACCTATGTCTGGCCTCTACTTGTTACACCATTTCTTTGTTTCCATGCCATCAAGATGTGAATGGCTCTGTTCAACTATGACCTTCCTGTATGACTGATACTTCTGAAAATATACACCAAAACCAACCCATCTTCCCTTGGTTTCATGCCAGGTATTTAACTGTGATAAAAAGCTGAGTTCCTCTCTTTCCTTCTTGAGCATTTATCTGAGCACCAGCATAGTACAGGATGATGACGTAGCCTCTGCAGGTATGCCTCCCTTAGGTTTATTCCTTGAAAA
>BDUI01001315.1:95117-111396 GCA_002335545.1 Apodemus speciosus
GGTTTTGCCATTACATTGTTTTGGGAAGCAGACGAAGAAAACTGGCTCTTATCTAGACTCCTGGGTAAGATACTCTCTGCAGAGGATTAGACCTACTCAAGTTCTGTTACATCAACATGACAGCAATTATGTCACCACCTTTAATCACCTTGCACAAAATGTAAAATTGGGAATGGAGAAGGAAACAGAGGTGCTGGCACACAATTGCTTTTAAACATTAGTAAAGTATAATGAATTAATACTTTCTTTTTGCATATTTTTCTTGGAGAAATAATGTAAATTGTATGACTGGTGAGTCCTGGTGAGGATGGCTATTTCTGTGTTTCGTGGTTAAGTTTAGCTGTTTTCATTTTCAAGATATGAGAGTAGAATAATTTATAGAATCCAAAATATAAGGGATATTAATTTTGCTTTTTTGTTGGAACAATTGGTTAAAATCTGTACACAAGGACCTGCCCCCTCCTGAGCTCAGGATCATGAAATAGAGACTTGAATCTGCAGGGGGCAAATATAGAACAGAATACTCTKCTAGAACTCACTCAGTGAGGTCTCCAGTTTTCAAGTTTTGAGGCCTTGTTTTCCTGTCATTAACTCCTTAATGTTTTTCTTTTATCAAAATTTAATCACAAATTCTAAAATTCGTGTTTAACAAAGCACTAACTAGGGTGCACTGTCCCTGAAGGACAGCCAGCTGACTTGCATGAAGACCTGGGTTCCTGTGCTTTGACACCTAGAAGAACACTCTTACATGTTGATACTTTCAGCCACGCGTCACATCAGTAGTTGGCCTGTGTCTACAGTAACGGAARTCTCGAGTGGGTACAGATGCTGCTGCGTGTGGGTCTAAGCATACATAAATGACCAGCGTTTCCTCTATCTTCTTAGCCTTGTAAAAACTTACAAGTGGGTGTAGGGACTCATACCTGTCATCCCAGAATTTTACAAATGCTATGCCAGGAGAATTACCTTGAATTTGAGCCCAGCCTGGGCTACAGACGTGAGTTTTAGGCCAGCCAGGACCAGCTAGCTCCAGACCCTATAGCTAAGCAATGCAACACACAGACACACATATACACAAAATGTTGTTTAGTTGTTTTTCATTTTGTTTTCCTATATGAAGGTCTCAAGATCCCCACAAAAACAAGCATCCAAATACTAAGTTCCAAGAAAACATGTTATTATGATCATTTAGCCTGATCACTATTAGCAAGAATTATGCCAAATGTTACAAGTTGATCATGTAATGCTCACAAATTAAGAGGCACATAGAGAAAGAACATTTAACAGAAAGGAATGTTTCATTTTCTGGTTTCAGAATGAAAAAAGTTGATTTCCRGCAAACCAACAAACATTAATTAGGTAACTACACACAATGCCGCCAGAAAATTTAACAAATATAATCCAATTAGTTCTTTAAAGTGCTATGAATACGGCTGAGTTGTAATGATAATATGTCCATAATCAAAATTGTTATGAAATCATTTAGCTTTTTAATCCAAAAATAACCATAAATGGATAGGAATGAAAACAGAGGTGTTAACATTTGGTATCATTTTTGCCTGGCATTTTTAATGCACAGTTATTGTTTTCTCAGCAGAAGGATATCCCTGTCCTAGGTATTCAAAAGTGATTTTTCAAACACAGAATGACTTCTAGTATGTGAAAGGAGTCTTAAAAGATGTCTAAGGAATCTAAACATAAAAACTTACTCCTTAAATAATTCAACCTCTTCCCAGGAATCAGTCTGCAATGATTTCACAATGAAACCTCATGGCCTTCGAACACTAGGGTAAGCATTCATCATCAATTAAAAACTAAGCACAGAATTAAAGGCCATGGGTGAGTTGAATTGTACTTTACCCTTAAAAAATATGKGCCAACATAGACTGCTCAATTTGGGGACAGGGCAGGCATCTCAGAGACGCTAAGCAAGTRGAATGGCTTCCATTCCTCAGACTAGATATTCTGAAAACTAAGATAGAACTGGGGATCTAGCTCCTTGTCTGTTCTCTGGCCTTCCTGTTACAGGGATGACAATGTAAAGAATTAGATGAATATGAAGGTGGCTTTGTTCTCCATTATTCAGGAAGGAGTGACAGAGATRGCGATTCAAAATGGTTCAAGCCTTCTATATTTAACAATTCATGCTAGGTCTGGTGTCCTTGAAAATGGACAAGCAGCACCACAGTCTGATGACAATCCAGAAGAATATAATACACAGGATAAATGGGCATCAGGATGATGTCCACTGCTGGACATGTGGGCCAAACATTTAGGTCAGTCATGTTTTGGGTCCAGAAATCACTCTGCTATATATCTGGTAGGTGGCCAGAGTTGACCGGTGGCTTTCAATTTGAGAGCCAAAGAAGACTATCCAAGTAGAAGAGGTGCCATGACAACCCACATCCCTGCAGAGCCTTCCAAGAGTCCCACATTGCTTCTACACCTCCTGCTGCCAATGTCCCCGCTTTCTTATGTTCTTATTTGTAGCTTTAAAAAATTCTTAAAGCAAGAAAGAAAATCTAAATACTAGTTTTTAACAAGACTCTAAATCCTACATGAGAGTCAGACAATGACTCAATAAATAAACCTTATTCCTACTTGAAAAGCTATTTATCCTTATTACTAGCATGCTTCATTAAAAAATTCTCCAGGATCTCAAGTCATTGGCAGGTGAGCAGTACTGAGCCCTTTATTACATGTATGAAGAAAACAGACATGGGAA
Organism: Apodemus speciosus; assembly: GCA_002335545.1. Taxonomy (NCBI): domain Eukaryota; kingdom Metazoa; phylum Chordata; class Mammalia; order Rodentia; family Muridae; genus Apodemus; species Apodemus speciosus. The sequence goes on from BDUI01001315.1 coordinate 97,843, forward strand.
ATAGGTGGATATGAGCACCACAAAGTGATGCAGTCTCAGCCACCCCTCTCTTTTTCAAGATCCTCTTAACATTTTAGATAAAGCAATACAANTAAAATTACAGTCCCAGTGTTACCTGAACATACTAACAGGATGCCAGTCATGTTCTCAATGTTTCCATACTCACAGAAACCAAACTTTGAAACACGAACCTTCCATGGTATCAGGAGGCAGGAGTTTTAAGAGAGGGATATCATGAGGGTAGAGGACCCAGATTCTGTACTAGTTACTTTTCTGTTGCTGTGATAAAATGCCATGACCAAAGGGACTTAGGGAAGAAAGAGGCTATTTTGGATTATGGTTTCAGAAAGCTAAGTGCCTATCAAGTTGGGAAAGCATGTAGCAGGCAGGCATGGCAGGACAGCATGGTGGCCAGAGCAGAAAGCTGAGACACAACCATAAGCACAAAGAAGAGAAAGCAAACGGAARTGTGGTGAAGGGCTTTAAATTCTGCCTCCAGTGACTTACTTCCTATAGCAAACACACATCTAAATTCCCCCCAAAATTGGGGATTTAGCCCCCAGCCACTAACTGGGGACTAAGCTCAAATATCTGAGCTTATGGAGAATGTTGTTCACTCACAGTCCGGGAATGGAATCATTGCTCTCATAGTAGGACTTCCAGTGGGTACGCRGTCATATTTCCACATGTGCCAATATACCAAGAAGTTAGTCTACCTGACCTGAAAGATGCTCTAAATCATCCAGTCCTCTCTGGCTTCTACCCTCCTTCCTGATGATTTAGTCATATGCACATACATGTGCCTATGCACTCAGTGCTTCTGAACATGGGCGTGAGAATTCTTTCCCAGAAACTTAAATAGTTTAAAACCCATGTATAGGTGACTGTGTTGATTAACCCATGCCACACTTGGATGTGTACAATCCTTTCAACAAATGCCTATTAAAATCTACCAGAATTTAAATTTTCTGTTAAAATATTTRTGTGTGTATGTGTGACAAACATATGCATACATGTTCATATTAGGCAGGCGCATATGAATGTGTATGTGCACACACATGTAGAGGCTAGCAGACAACTTCTGGTGTAATCCTCATGAATGTCAATTCACCTTCTTTGAGATAAAAGTTTCTCATTGGCTTGGAACTCACCATTTAGGCTAGATTAGATGCCCAGAGGGCCTCAGTGATCCTCCTGTATCTACCTCCCCAACACTGGGATTGCAAACACACACCACCACACTCTTGTTTTATGTGGGTGCTGGGGGACTGAATTCAGTTCCTTGTGCCTGAGCCATCTCCCCAGCACAAAAGTCTTTTTTAGCAAGATTCAAATTTAAATAAGTTAAAAATTTATAACAAAAGCCTTCTATGTTACAATGATATCCAGTCTTGGTCTTCATCTTTATACCCTATAGGCAAATGGCTGTGATGATTAAATGAAAGAGAGACCATTTAATATCAATATACTCTCTAAGTCTAAGGGAGGGTTCATTATTTTTGCCCATGTCAATAACCTAATGCCTAAGTTTGACACATGGAATTAACAACACATTTTAAATTGCTCATGCAGTGCCTACCTATTTCCTATTTTGCTGCTAGCCTGCAAATTTTCCTAAATATACATCTTCCTGCAGCCAAACCAGTCACAGTGAGGCTAATCTGTAACCATAGAAATGGCTTCCAGTACCCAAGACAGTATAATCAGCACCTGATGCTTTCTTGGCCCTAGTGTAGCTTGGGCCTCAGTCTGGCACTAAACTTTCCTCCCCAGCCTGCTTCCCTGGGTCCTTGGAAAGGCGGAGAGAGAGTACGTTGAAACTGATGGTAGTATGACAAGGCAGATAGAGATGAGCAGACACCGAGGAGGGAAAAACAGAAGAAAGTGCAACCTTGGAGATTGCCACTAAAAGGCAATAAACTATCAGTTCTGAGCTTTCCAGGGCTATGAACTGATTTGTTTCTATCACTGTTCACCCAATCATTGTTTCTGTATAGCTCATCTTACCCAGGCATCAGGAATACAGTGACAGAATGGGGCTTCCATCCAACAAAATGATGACATCTAGGGAGCCGTGTTTGTTCCTTCCTACCRTCACAGGGTGCTCAGGAAGTGCAGTTTCACACAGTGCTGCTGTTCATGGCCTCTGCAAGGAACCTCTTAAAGCACCTCCACTGTGAAAGTTCAACCTAAGTCAGGACTGTACACAAATCTGTCTTCTCTAGTGTACAATAAAGAGTTTAAGGACAAAAACTGGATCTTACCTTATTTTCCCTCTGTGTACAAAAGATACAGATTGATGCTGCAGCTATGAGTGTTTAACTTATCTTGAACAGTCCAAGTCTCATCAATGCTGTTGTCTGATACCATTTTAGAACTAAAACAGTGTTGTGCTGACACTGGAACCTAGAACTACCTAAAAGTAGGCAAGACATCTTTCAATGGTTATTTCTGCATCCATGGTCTTACTCTAGACTTGGAATGTTACACATGGAAAGTGTGAAATTCAATCCAGGAGGGAAAGAGATAGTTTTCCCTACAGTAAAAACACATACATAACAAGGTCATGCTGAGCATACCTCACAAGGTGAAATTACATTAGTAAATTATACCGAAAGGAAATGGTTATGCAGTAAATTTTCAAGGCCATATGACATCTCAGTGAGCCCATTTTTGAATAAGAATCTCACTAAAGAAAACAAGACAGAGCAGCAACAACTTTACATACAACATCTGAATGCTGGCACAGGAGACACTGGATCATGTAGACAGGACTTACACACAGCATCTGCATGTCTGCAGAGTAGACACTGGCTCATGTCAACCCGGCTTACACACAGCATCTGCATGTCTGCAGAGTAGACACTGGCTCACACTGACATTGGGGTGGACATTTGGTACACCATCTAGAAACTTAACACTGACAAAATCATCACAAGTCAAACTGAAAAGGGGAATAAGAGTTCAGTAAGAGGAAAACTAAAATTAAAATTCTATTTTTGTAATATTGGCAGATATGTGTACAAAATCATGTGATTAAAATGAAAAAAATGAAATAGCCTCATATGTGGCATAATATCGATAATCATAAGGAAAATGTACTGGTAACATTCRATTGTGAGCACATTTGACATTTAAAATTCAGTGAATTTAGGCAATCAAATTTAAACTTTCTGATAACTATTAATTAAATGGATGTAATATACTTATCAATGGTTGTAAAACCCAGAAGAGTTTAATATAAATAATAAGGCTTTAAGAATTTCTACAAAATGAACGTACAAATTTATCCATGAATGCTTAAATGTCAGCATTTTCAAATATTTCAACCCAAATGATCTAACTTTTATGACTGGGAAAGTGAATATTTGCATACAATTTTCAAAACTGCATGATTCAAAGCAGGATAGAATGGTGTTTAATTATCCACAGACCAACCTGGTCGGTGTAGCTGTGAAGCTGGACTAGAGCCCATCTGTCCTCTATGTAAATACTTGCTGACCGCGAGAACATATAAACAGCACTTTGTCTCTTGGATAGCCCTGAARGCAGGCCTCCCAGCTGGCCTATAAGGTCTTTAGCACTCRCTGGCAAGGCAGGAACTAGTGGAGCCAAAGACTGGCTCATTTATTTAAAATAATAAAAACGGCTAGTAATTTATTCCCAACACTACAAAGAAAGCTAAGAGTTCTAGTTGCACATCTGCCTTACACAGCCTTGTCCTCKGTACAGTTCTACGTGTGGTAGCTGGCACTGTGACAATGAACATCACCTGAGCTGTAAGGTGAGAGGCTAAGAGAACAGCACCTTAGCCTGGAGCAACTCTGAAGCAAACTGATACTGTGATTAACCTCTCTATTAGTTAAGGGTCAGGTTCAAATTACGAATAATTTAAAGATCTGTATGTCAACAGAGAATCCTGCACACATTGCCCATATCCACACAGATTTTTTTTTCTGGCTAGCACTATGGTCATACTTTTCTTTCTAAATAGACTTTATTTTTAAAGCAGTTTTAAATACAGAGCAAAATTTACTTCAAAGTACACAGATTGCCTGTAAGCATCTTGTGCTATAGAACAATTTCCCCCCAATGATGCACACAGAGTGGGGCATTGAATAAATGACGAATGCACACTGACAAGCATATCATCCCATGCCTGTAGTTTATATCATAGCTGTTGTGTAGCTAATTTTTTTTTTGCAATTTAAGCAGCCCCCTTGAAGAAAGAGGGGGGCTCATTCAAGATTCAAGAAGATAATAAAATGTATAAACCTCAAAAAGTTCCTGAAAGTCTCTGGTTCAAGAGTTGTGTAAGCAGTGACAATGGCTGAGGAGAGGGGACTCTCCATCAGCCCTGTAGCCGAGCATTCCAAAGGTCATACAGCAGCCCCAGGAGCCAGATTTTACAAGTTGTCACCAACACTGGGGTGGGCTTTCTTGGATGTAGGTCCCTCCAGTGGACTATGCTCCTGTAAATAATCCTAGGAGACTCGATAGTTTACTGAGGCCAATGTGGGTGCTAATCATTTCTGCCATCAGTGCCCTATGAGGGATGAAGAAACAAGTGGCTCACATATTCCCAAGAAAACACACAACAAGGGCTCATAAACCATAGTAAATGTACAAGAGTTTTTGTAATGTTCTCTAAAACTTCCTGGGTTGAAGGCTTGGTCACAAGCTTTAAGTATTATTGTGAGGTGATAGAAACTTCAAGCAGTAGAGGCTAACTGGAGAAGATCACTGGGGTCATGGCCTATATTGGCTCCGATCCCTCCTTTTTGCTTGCTAGCTTTCTTGTGAGATGCCCAGCTCAAGACAAGACAACTGACCATGATCTAAAACCATGCATTAAAGAATTTTCTCATTTAAGTTGATTACCTTGGGTATTTTATCAGAGCAATAGAAAACTGATACAGCACTCCATTGGTTTGGACAAATGTACAATACCAAATATATTATCAAAACAAAAAAGTTTCACTGTCATAATATTCTGCATTCCATTTATTCAACCCTCTTCACCATTAGTTCACAAAACCTCTGATCTGTTCACTCTTCCTGTGCACTTCTGCCTCTTTAGGAATGTCGTGAATAGTCACNATTGTGAGCACATTTGACATTTAAAATTCAGTGAATTTAGGCAATCAAATTTAAACTTTCTGATAACTATTAATTAAATGGATGTAATATACTTATCAATGGTTGTAAAACCCAGAAGAGTTTAATATAAATAATAAGGCTTTAAGAATTTCTACAAAATGAACGTACAAATTTATCCATGAATGCTTAAATGTCAGCATTTTCAAATATTTCAACCCAAATGATCTAACTTTTATGACTGGGAAAGTGAATATTTGCATACAATTTTCAAAACTGCATGATTCAAAGCAGGATAGAATGGTGTTTAATTATCCACAGACCAACCTGGTCGGTGTAGCTGTGAAGCTGGACTAGAGCCCATCTGTCCTCTATGTAAATACTTGCTGACCGCGAGAACATATAAACAGCACTTTGTCTCTTGGATAGCCCTGAARGCAGGCCTCCCAGCTGGCCTATAAGGTCTTTAGCACTCRCTGGCAAGGCAGGAACTAGTGGAGCCAAAGACTGGCTCATTTATTTAAAATAATAAAAACGGCTAGTAATTTATTCCCAACACTACAAAGAAAGCTAAGAGTTCTAGTTGCACATCTGCCTTACACAGCCTTGTCCTCKGTACAGTTCTACGTGTGGTAGCTGGCACTGTGACAATGAACATCACCTGAGCTGTAAGGTGAGAGGCTAAGAGAACAGCACCTTAGCCTGGAGCAACTCTGAAGCAAACTGATACTGTGATTAACCTCTCTATTAGTTAAGGGTCAGGTTCAAATTACGAATAATTTAAAGATCTGTATGTCAACAGAGAATCCTGCACACATTGCCCATATCCACACAGATTTTTTTTTCTGGCTAGCACTATGGTCATACTTTTCTTTCTAAATAGACTTTATTTTTAAAGCAGTTTTAAATACAGAGCAAAATTTACTTCAAAGTACACAGATTGCCTGTAAGCATCTTGTGCTATAGAACAATTTCCCCCCAATGATGCACACAGAGTGGGGCATTGAATAAATGACGAATGCACACTGACAAGCATATCATCCCATGCCTGTAGTTTATATCATAGCTGTTGTGTAGCTAATTTTTTTTTTGCAATTTAAGCAGCCCCCTTGAAGAAAGAGGGGGGCTCATTCAAGATTCAAGAAGATAATAAAATGTATAAACCTCAAAAAGTTCCTGAAAGTCTCTGGTTCAAGAGTTGTGTAAGCAGTGACAATGGCTGAGGAGAGGGGACTCTCCATCAGCCCTGTAGCCGAGCATTCCAAAGGTCATACAGCAGCCCCAGGAGCCAGATTTTACAAGTTGTCACCAACACTGGGGTGGGCTTTCTTGGATGTAGGTCCCTCCAGTGGACTATGCTCCTGTAAATAATCCTAGGAGACTCGATAGTTTACTGAGGCCAATGTGGGTGCTAATCATTTCTGCCATCAGTGCCCTATGAGGGATGAAGAAACAAGTGGCTCACATATTCCCAAGAAAACACACAACAAGGGCTCATAAACCATAGTAAATGTACAAGAGTTTTTGTAATGTTCTCTAAAACTTCCTGGGTTGAAGGCTTGGTCACAAGCTTTAAGTATTATTGTGAGGTGATAGAAACTTCAAGCAGTAGAGGCTAACTGGAGAAGATCACTGGGGTCATGGCCTATATTGGCTCCGATCCCTCCTTTTTGCTTGCTAGCTTTCTTGTGAGATGCCCAGCTCAAGACAAGACAAYTGACCATGATCTAAAACCATGCATTAAAGAATTTTCTCATTTAAGTTGATTACCTTGGGTATTTTATCAGAGCAATAGAAAACTGATACAGCACTCCATTGGTTTGGACAAATGTACAATACCAAATATATTATCAAAACAAAAAAGTTTCACTGTCATAATATTCTGCATTCCATTTATTCAACCCTCTTCACCATTAGTTCACAAAACCTCTGATCTGTTCACTCTTCCTGTGCACTTCTGCCTCTTTAGGAATGTCGTGAATAGTCACRCAGTTACTACATTGCAGACCTGAGAAAATGTTCCCTTACTGCGAATGTGCTGGGATAACAGACAGACCTGAGTCACCATTCTTGGATCCAGAACTATTTTTGACTGTAAGTTTTATAAAAGACAGAAGAAATACCTCAGGCCTACCAGACTGGATTCATCTTATAAATCCCATGAATGAAAATACACTTGTGATAATCACTTGAACAAAACAGGTGAAATCGACATATCCCTCATGCAGTGAGTGAATCTATTCAGGAAGAGTCTTCCTAGCTGGGAAAGCAAAGGAGACACGGAACAGGGCATTCCTGAAGACCTTGACTGATTCCATGGGACTGCAACAGTAAATCACATTAAGCATCTTGCTGCCTATTTTAGGCAAAAGTTACAGCAACAGACACCTTGCTTTGTGGACATGCTGAGAACCTATGAATGCACCCACCTAGCTACACCACTTAATCTTCACCATAGTGGATATTAAGTTCTTAAAGGAGATAAAYGCTGAGGTTTAAGTCATTTGTCTTGATTCTAGATTCTCACACTGGGGCAGAATTTCCTGGAGGGGAGTAAATCCCATGCCCTCAAATCCAAGTTCAAAGTCTAACCCCTCTGGGTCGACATCTAGGAATCTGCATCCCCAAGATGCTGCTGCTGGAAGCTCTGACGAGGCTGTAGGAAGCAGAGTGAACACTCCCACACACTACCTCCCTCCCAGCAGCACCTGGCATATGAGTGAGCCCCTTAATTTCCTGTACCACTCTGGTGAGCTCCTACTCTCTTTTCTTGTGCACTGAACTTATAAATAGAATCAAGGGAGAAGTGAATGCAGGAATTCTGTAAGTTTATAAAAAAGAATTTACCTGAAGTAGAATTACCTGGAACTAGGATTATCACAAGCAGGAAAATGCAGTAGAGTGTACCTCACAAGCAGCTGTTTGCCACTGGAGAAGTAAGAGCCCTAGTCATCACCATGAACCTACAGCAATTTAGCTTCAGCTTGTAAAGTTCACTGGTGGGCATTACAGGGATGCCCTGTGATCATTTTTATGCTAATAGAGTCTTATTTGCTGTATAAAACAAGTTATATAAGTAAAAAGTCTACTTAACATGGACATGCGAACATGTGTCTATTTATATGCTACTACAAAGAAAAAAGCTCAGTGTTTTAAGTAATACCACTGGGAACATGATTACATTTCCTTTTTATACAAACAGAAACTGCCTATTGCCCAGAACCAACATGAAACAGATATGAAATATTAAACCAATATTAAACAGATATAAATGATAACATATTAAACAGATGTTATCATTTCCATAATTTTCGAATCACATCTCCAGCTCTAACCACCAACCAAAGCAACAGCATTTAATACAAAAACTGATTTTTAAGAAAGCAGGTTTGCAACATTTTTAGAAATAACCCTGCATTCTATCTCAAGACTGCTTCATATAATGCATGTCAAATGAGAATATTCTATCATGTTAAGAATCCAACAATATGGCTTTGACTATTTCTACATGAGTAATTTTCCAAAGGCATTTCATTTCATGTCAATACCTAAACTCTGAAACTTTCACTCTTGAGTAGTTCATGACTCCTTACTTTCCAATCCCCCAGGAAGTCAGCACAATGCTCTGATGCTCTGAGGTGTGACTCATTCAAGGAGTTCAAGTAACACTATGTCAAGTGAAGGACTCAAGAGCTAGGTCCTAACACTGTCCAGCTGGGTAGTATGAAACAAGTAACTTCGCCATAAATATCTCCTTAAGAACCATAGTCTTGGGATACCTAAATAGGCGAAGGGGGGAGGCCATAGAGAGCAGAGATTAGACTGCATGATGCCGGTCAGGGGACAATGAAAGGGTCCACCGACAGGCAGGCATTCTGTCAATAGTAACCTACCGCGGCATGAGGATCCACCCAAAGTGCTGCCACACCCTACTTCAGTCCTCTGATCCTGTGAAGCCTGTATTCTTTGCACTTTATAGCCTTCACCCAGCTCCCAGCTCAGCTCACAATGGCCTCTGAGGTTAAGTTAGCTTGAGTGGAGCCAGACTTGACCTCATAATGCTTCCCCTGCTGGGATTCTCAGTGTATTGCCTTGCTATACACATATATACTGCTGATTGGTCAGAATCGGTTCCTACTCTGTTGGCCAGGCTTGCCCACAATTCCTAATGTTAGCTCACATTCCAGAATAGCTAAGACTACCAGAAGCTCTGCCATACTGCCCTCAGAAATCCTTAATTCTTTATCTCTATCACTACCTTTATAAACTTTAGCATGCTTTCTAATTTTAGTGTGACTTTTGAAAAGAAGAATTTTAAAAAGAAAAATTTTAAATACCATGTTACACTTGGTATTTCCCCCTAAATATTCAAATAGTAGCAAAGATATACTGGAAGTAATTTCCACAGAATAGAATTAATTCTACAAATACTCTATATACTAGCAAATTACTACATACATATACATACAAAGAGAGCTATAGAACACAATGGTTAAACCAATTTAAGAAACATACACATTTCTTGCTCTTCTAAAGCTGGTGTACAATCCAGACTAATCTTCACAGCAGAATTCAGCAAGAATATTAAATCAACTTTGAAAAAAAATAGCATGCTACAGCATATTCAACCTCTTCTTCCCCTCCTATCCACTAAACCAACTGCAAGAGATGTTGCCATATAGTCATCAAAACCTACTACCTATGCAGAGATCTGAGAAAATAGTTTAATCAGCCAAGTACTAGCATATAAGCATAGGAACCTCAATTCAGATCCCCAACAGCCACTTTAAGGCAGGCACAGAGATGGGTCTCCGTGATATTAGAGATAACAGAGACCAAAGGGTCCCTGGGGGTCTCTGCTCAGCAAGTCTAGCCAACAGTGAGCTCCAGGTTCAATGATAGACTGTCTCAAAAAATAAGATAGAAGGCTAGAAAAAACACCTCACCAGTTAAAAGTACTTGCTACTTCTTCCAGAAGACTGGAATTCAATTTGTAACACCCACATGAAAGCTTACAATGCTAACTCCAGTCCTAGGAGATCAGGCTTCTTTTGGCCTCCATTGGCATTGTATGCACACAGTTGACAGATATTCAGGCAAACACACACACACACACACACACACACACACACGTGCTCGCCCATGCAGAGGCACGTACATCCTTCCAGAGAGTAAGTGAGGAACACATCTGAGGGTTATCTCTGATCTCCATACTCATACATGTGGGTATATACACATCACTGTCCCAACCTCGAATGCATGGCCAATTCTTTATTCCTAAGCTATTTGATGGCTCTGGCTGTAATCTTTCCATCCMAGCTCTTTCTTATGCCTACCATCATCAACAAAGCCTTCTACATTCAACCACACAAATAAGAGTATTCTGCGATGACCTTGGAATTCAGGGGAGGAATTTATATCTTTGGATAACCTTATAAAGCAGAGTCATGACCTAGAACATGCCTCATAAACAATTTTGATAGAAAACTTCTCTGTTCTTCAAACTACTATACTGGCTATCTTTCTGTAGCAGCCTTTTGCGCTAGCATAGTACACTTGGTGTAATAATGTCAAAATTAAATAAAAATTTATTAAATCATCATGCACACTAAAGATTTATCACTATGATTCTACTGCTTATACTTCATTTATCAAAAATCAAYCATAGTTAATATATGCAATTTTCATGACATGGCTTTTGCTGGGTTTTGTTTTGTTTTTTTAAGAAAAAGTCTCACTCTGTAGTTCAGCATTATAAAGGAAGCTGGCTGCCGGCAGAATCCCCTCCCAGCCCCTGCCCCTCCCTTCTTCCCCTGCACAGCATACCCACCAGCACAGGAGCATGTATGGTATTGGTACATACATATACATGTACAATACATACAATGTATGTATTGGCATTTGTACAGATACTTGTAATGCTTCTTGGCTAAAACTTCATTTTACTTTTAATTCTGAGAAGGAAATAATCATGAAGCAGTGGAGAGAAAGAAGAAACCCTGCAGGCTCTCACGGGCACTGCTCACATGCTTTCTCTGTTTCCTCGTTTCCATCCTTAAAAGACATGAAAGGTTATTTCTCAAAAACGGCCTGTTTTCCTGACACCTCTGTATACAGCATCTGATAACAACAGTCCAAGAAGGGGGATAATAAGGGGAAAGAGAAGAGAAGATCACCAACAAAGTTGAAAAGGAAAATGTACTTGAGAAGACTCCAGCAGGATGGTTATAAATGGCTGTCACTTCTATTAACAAGGTCACATAATCCAAGGTAACTCAACCTCAAAAGTTGCATCTTTTAGGATTTTCATCACAATGGCTTAAACTTGGTATGAAGCGAAAGGTTTACATCTTGGCTAGCAAACTCCTAACGTACAGCTTCACATCTAACAGGTACTTGTTTTCTTGTTATCCTCCTTGCTTTTCCCTCTAGTCCACCCTCCCCCCAAGCTATTTAATCTCTACTGATGTCAGTTACACAATATTGCTCTGCCCAAATTTGGCTAATCAACTCACCAGCTCTTCAAAGTCACATAGCCACTTTCACTTGAGTCTATTATTGAGCCTCTGCCCAGCTAAATAATAGCCCAAAATATGCCTTGACTTGCTAGTGCATGTGGTATTTTATCCCACAGTCCCACTTCTCCTTGCAGAATTAGATATGACATGTGATGAGAGACTGAAAGGTGTTAGTTAAGCAAATACCAAACAATCAGAGAAAATCTTAGTTCCTGTGTGTTTGCTATGGTCTTGATTCAAAATAGCTTTCCAGATTCCCAGGGACAAACAATTGTCACTACTCAGGATCCCAGCTTTATTTGCAGAAGAATCATCAAGGGCCTAATTCACAACAGCTGTTCTTATCAGAACTTAAGGCCAAGTGAAAAATAAAAAGGGGGCAGGGAAAAATGTCTGAGTTTATACGAGACTGACCAGTGTGCTTGAGAGGTGGGTAAACAGGGTATCGATGTCAGCTTTAAAGTATGGCTGTACCAGAAACAGTAAGAAGGTAAACTCAGGTTGTACTAATACAAAAGAGCTTCAGACATGATGGAGGTAATGGGTAACAGTCATAAGCTTCAGAAGGCCACAGCCTAGCAGTGTCTTCTCATTGGCAAGAAAAGAAGCATTTCACCTAAGCAAAGATAGTAAGTTCAAGGCTTTCCTCTTGAACTAAATATAATTGAATTCAGGGACATGAATTGTGTCAAGTGTGTCAGATATCTCCATCCACTCCTAACAGTTTATAGATATCTCTAAATCTTGATTTTGTTATTTTAATGTCCACATCTAAGGAAGGGTCAGAGTTGACTGTCCCTCGATAGTCTTAGAACAAAGAGAGCAGATCTCATGACAGCTATGCTTGCTTTTACTGCATGAAAGAGGAAGTAAAAGTAAATATATTCAAACTCTTAAATTAAAATTATACTTTCAAATRGCAGAGGAGAATATAGGAAGTGGAAAGGGAAGGAGGAGGTAGCTTGGACCAAAACAAAAAGAAAACATGGTCGCCAGACRAGTGTGATTTAATCCCAGCCCTCAGGAGGCTAAAACAGGAGAAGCAAATAGAGTTTGAGGATGCCACCACAGGTTCCTGTGTGAGGTGAGAGTCTTTACTGAACATCATCCTTCCATAAGATCAGAGGGAGCTAAAACAGAGATATGGAAAGCCATTAGGACACCGGAGCCAAGACGACAAGAGCTACTAAAGATGGCCAACCTCTTTACCTTTAACACACGAGCTCTTCCCAAACTAAAACTCCCAACTGGTCCTTCGACCTCAAATCTTTGAGGACATTAACTTGTTAAATGCTGAAATTCTCTGCATCTAGAATCCCTTAATGAGGCCAACAGAAGGTTATGGAACTGTGTAGTAATTGGCTTAAGAGTGTCCTTACAGATCTGTATATTTTCTTCTCACACATCTTGCCTTATGCTACCAATGGTTTGTTCACACTCTTGTGACGAGACACACCTCAGAAAGAGTTTAATGCCATAGTACTCCCAGCAGGTTTCACTCTAACTTCTATTCCATGTTTCCTTTTTTTTTAAAGATGAAATTTATGATGAGCCCTAATAAAATATCAGAGGCTATATTGTTTGGGGCCAACTTGAACCACACTCTCAAATTCAGCCCCTCGGTACCAAGTATTTGCATGTGTTTGATGAGAATACAGGGRAAAAAAAGAAGTAGCTATTTGAAACACAAGGAATGTGATGCTCTATATCATACTTACTATAATGGTTTAACCTCAGAAGCTTTTATCAAAGATAAAAATATGTGAGCATCTGACACTGTAAACAACATTTTTCTCCCACCCTAGTGGAAACTGTGTTCACAGATCATGGCTGGAGGCTCAGACATTTTCAGATAGGCCGTTTCCCAGGGCCTCGCCACAGACTTGGTGGTAGACTAGGTGTCTCCACAACAGAGACGCCTTTTCTCTTAATCCTGAAA
>BDUI01001315.1:119798-139904 GCA_002335545.1 Apodemus speciosus
CACGGGTTTCACATGACTCCAGCCCTAGCTGAGGAGCTACTATTAGTTGATGGCGCTGGGAGGCAGAAGATTCCTCTTTCCTTTGCAAGTGTGGCCACTGAAAGGCTGCCCATACCTTTCATACAGGTTTCAAATGTGCCTTGGGGGCAGGGAGGTGAAGTTGAGAGGAGGAACATGGTGGTCATTAGTTGGAGAATGGGTTCAGGTAGAAAGGGGTAGATCTGACCAAAACATATTGTAAATATGTATGAAATGCTCCAAGAACAAGAAGAATTAAGAAAAATGAACAAAAGATTTTGAATAGTAGCTAAAGATATACAGATGCACAAAGATGGTCTGTAATTTGTCATCTTAGAATGCCAATCAAAGACTCTCTTCAGTCTTCTAAGAAGGTAATTGCTAAGTCTTTAGAGTGCTCTGACTGATGGATATGTCTCTAGGCTATACCACAGGATTCGTGAAAGCTGTGTGCTTTACTGTATGAGCCTCAAGCCATGCAGAATGACCTTTATCTACGAAAAGAGATAGAAATAAAGGATGTCCACATGGRCAGCCAACTTGTGAACATAAGTGGCCACCAGTAAAAACTGTGGATCTTGAGGCTCAAGTGAGTTTGTTTAACAGTAGTTCATGTGTGCTAATACATACAATTGCTAGAAGGAGGACTGTCCCACAGGCAAGACAGCAGAAATCATACCTGGTACTCTCCCAATCCAGCTCCTGTCTCCTCTTGTTTTAATACCCATTCATTGAAATCAATTACAAATAGGATTAAAACAGCTTTGCTAGTCTGCATTCAAGTAAATTACTGAATCGGAGAACTCTAACTTGCAAAATCATTTAAAGCAGAGAACATTTGCCAGGTAGTAGCAATCTTTTATTCCCATGGTATCTAAAAAGCTCCAATTAGGCTAATGGCTGATTTCTGTGGRCTGCTGTCTTAAAATACAACTACATGCAAGTGAACCTTCACTGTTGAACATCATTAGGAGGTTCCAATAAGCTATATCCAATAGAAATTTTCCAGTAAGTGGCCCTGATCAGATTAGCATTACTCAAGTTTTATTCAAAGTATCCAATATCCTAATCTGTCAAAGAGGAGAAATGTAATAGTTCCAACCACCTTTCCAGCAATAACTCCAGTGGTGGACTGGAAAGGGTGGACATCTGAGCACTGGCTTACCTAAGTGACTTTCTATGTAGGGGATCTCTGGAACCCTTTGTATTCTTACAAAATCACTGAATGCCAGAAAGTATAATTCTGTGGGTTACACCTATAAAACATGTACCACAGTAGAAAATTATATTTTATTCACTTTAAAATAATAAATTCTGGAGAAAGCAAGATAAGTCAGCTGGCCAAAGTACATACTATATGAACCCAATGACTTGATTTCAATCTCTGGGACCAATGTAATAGTGGACAAAGAAAACCAACTGCATTAAGTTGTCCTCTAACCTCCATATGCACCATGACATGAATACACATATATTTACAATAACAAATGTATCTGGGGRCAGATATACTAAGACTATTGAGACCTGAAAGATGGCAGCAGGAAGAGTAATTACTATACAAGTTGAAACACCACAGTTTGGATCTTAAATACCCATAGCTACAATAACACATCACTTTGAAAAACGACAGTGTTGTTTTCTAAAATAAAGGATGGGTAGCCAATGTTTTCCTTGAACTTTCTTACACCTTGTTTTATATGAGACAACAAAATTCTCTCATCCATCTCTACACTCAGTTCATTGCATAGCAGCTTTCTTAGTTTATGAAGACTCTAGCCTACATTGATACACAGTTTTAAACCAGGTAAGAATTTCTTTTTTTTTCTGTTATATAAATATAAAAAATGACTTTCCCTTAAAGACTATTTAGAATTTTGATTATGGAATTTGCAATCTCATCAACAATCTTCCATACTTAGTTCCTTTCAAATCTATTGTCCATCTTGAACTTTAAGTAGTTCTTTTGCTGGCACATGACCTCTAAACATATACCAATCATTTAGATAAGCCTGGTGGTCTACATGGCTTCCAATGTTGACAGTTTGTCCTATAACAACAGAAATTACAGATATACATTTTCACCATTAATCACATCATCATTAGTGGGTATAATATTTATGAAAATTTTCATATTCATTTCAAAGATCAAATATCTATGACTGGGAGGAGAGTAATATGAAGGAGTCAATCTTTTAATTTCTTAGAAGACATATGTAAATGTATACAACCAAAAAGCTAGAGCATGTAATTCATTCTTTTGAATGAGAGGCAGTCCCACGGAAAATGTGGCTCAAAGTTCAGCCCATGAGCAAAATACACGCATACTTCTATGAGGTGACTGTGGTGAGATTCAGCAAAACTGTACCTTGACTATTTCACCAAGCATATTACAAGTACAATTAGCCTTTTCTTCCTTCAATTGTGTGATTCACAGTATGAAAATGAATTTGATGGACAGATACTACTGCCCAAACCTTGCCCACAACACCTTTTGTTCCAAATTTTCTGAAAGAGCCCTGTATCCCAGCCAGGAAACTCCCAGAGGTCATAGCAAGGTGGAGCCCTGTGGACACATGAAATGCTAAACAAAGGTTACAGTTGAAAATCAAAGAAGCCATGTCCTAGGAAACAGACAGGCTCCAGAACCCATTTATGTGCCTAAGACATGGGGGCATGTCATCTCTACACACAATCAGAGAGCAGTCTCAAGGGCTCTAGAGTCACATTTGGCTACCACTCACCTATTTCAGAAGGCACAGCCATTACAGMATAAGTGGTCAGAAGACTCTAGATCAGAGGACTCTGCCTCTACTACAGCCACTCATGGTTTACTTATGTCTGAGGAAAATTATCTTGATTTTGTTAATTATGCAGTAAGACCCACCTAATAGGTATGGTATCATACCTGGCTAGAGTACTGGACTTTGGAAATAGAAAGGGGGAACTGAACAGTAGCTATGCAGAAACAATGTGACCAGACAGTCTCCTGCTCCTTCCACAATGTCTTCCCACTAGTATGGACTGTATCCCCCTGAAACTGTAAGCTAAAATAAACCCATTCTGGGTTTTTTGTTTTTTTTTTTTTTTTTTGGTTTTTTTTGAAACAGGGTTTCTCTGTATAGTCCTGGCTGTCCTGGAACTCACTCTGTAGACCAGGCTGGYCTCGAACTCAGAAATCYNCCTGCCTCTGCCTCCCAAGTGCTGGGATTAAAGGCRTGCACCACCACTGTCCGGCCAAATAAACCCATTCTGAAACTGCTTTTACCTGAGGATTTTGTCTTAGCAACAGTAATTTAAAAAACAAAAACAAAAACAAAAAAACAACTTGCAATTTGTATTTGTGAACAAAAACCAAGAGTTATAAGAAATTCAGGAGATTTACTACTCTTCATACTTTCTATATGATACTTAAGATAAAATCACCATGAAGTTACACTATGGAAAAAATTATACAATCTGTCTCATCATGATAGAAAATTTAGCTAGGCTTTTAATAGGATCTATGCAATGAAACAGATGGGCCTATTTTAAGAACAGTGCTTGCTGGTTTTTTAGAAACATAGTAAAGCCCCTGCCAAGTAAAAGGTTGTTTATGCTTTTGCTTTGGAAACACGGGGAAAGTTCTCCTTTAGTACTTGGACATATTAAGTATTTCAGAATTCTGATATATAAAGTATGGTTCTATTKCGTTCACTTTAAATCTAACTTTTAAAAAGCATGACAAAATAACCTCCAGTCCAGATTTGACCAGGTCTGTATGAAATAGACAAAACATTAGAAAATATCTATTCTATTGATACAGCTGTGATGCTCTAATTCAACTTATTATGTGGGGGCCGTGGCTGTGATGTAAATGGCCACGAGAAGCAAGCCCACATCYGTATTTGACTGACCTTTTCCTCCCTTTCATGTTAATGCATTTTAGGTCAGAATCTGACTAACAGTTGTACCAGCTTTTGCCAACTAGACTACACRCAGCTCTAGCTAACACTGCTCAGTAAACCAGGCACCATTTTACACTGAGTTGGGGTTCTTGTTCAATCARCAGCGCTGGGAAAGCATTTCTTCACTTGAACTCTACTCATCACATAGATCAAGGGTCTAGGGAGTACAGCCAGAGAGACTCACAGCCAGTCACATTCTATGCTATCAGAGCCCCAGTGTGGACCTGGGGTACCAAGAACTGCATTCTTCATTCTCCATCTCCTACACCTCATTTCCTCATGGGAACCAGGCAACAGTGGCATGTTGTCTGTGAGAAGCCCCGATGCAACAGTCAGTTCCAGTGCAGGACTGTGTGCACTCACCACGGTCACACAAAGGGATCTGCAGGCATCCCCTACTAGCAGAGGCTCTACCACTCATGTCTGATTTTATTTAACAACCTGCAAAATTCCCTGCTTATCTAGAAAACAATACAAATTTGAGTACAGAAACTTAAATATTTGTGGTAACACCTTTAAAATTCACATAGAAATGCATCTTTCACCAGTCCATTCATTCATCAGAGCTTTCCTTGAGGAAAGCTACAAATACAGCCCAACACAGCCTTGTAAGCTTCCTTATTTTTTCTGGTAAATAGATTGAGGAAACTTTATAGTTGAGAGTGGCACATCATCAGACTGTTTAGAGGTTGTATACATATGTAAGGTGTATAGCATAGAAATCAACATAAATACACTAAGTGTAACACAATGTTTAAAGCAAGAGAATCTCAAAGGGTTAAATGCAAAGGGCTTAAAGAGAAAGTGAAAGCTACTTATTCCCACTTGTGGTAAACCAGACATGTCATTGACAGAGTAATATTTTWCTTGTGACAATGAATCTTTTACAGTTTGCTTTGTCAAATATTAAATTACCACATTTTATGTGATGTTTATATAAAATGCACCATGCTTAGAACTGTAAACTCTCATAAAACAACTTAAAATCTTTCATACAACTTTTAACCAAAACGGATTAACAGAATGAGACCATGTGTTCCTCAGAATTATTAAAAAAGCAAGAAAAGAATGAGATTCCCTACCCTCTTCCTTTACAAGGAGAGACAACAAGAAAATGTCTCATTCCACTTGGAAGTCCTGAAGATCCATCCAATACCAGGGTTCTTAGTGCTCAGTACAGACTCTTCTCACCGTAGGAGAGAAGTGCAAGGCTCAAGAATAAGTCATCCTATTACCAGACATTGAGTAGGAAATCTTTATCAAAACAAACAAACAAAAACCTTTACTGCAACAAGAGAGGACAAAGCAGGAGGCAAGAGGAAACATGATGATTTTATTCCCCACAGGACCCACAGGAGATGCAACCAAGGAAGAAAACACTAGTGATAAATAAAGACCCTTCTGGAATATAGCAGCAACTCCCCGACATTCAGTGTCAGAGCTAATCTTCTAAGAAGAGCTTTCTCACTTGTAACTGGACCTGGACAGCTCCTACTCATCTTTAACAATGAGGACATGAGCTCTTTTGCAGATCTTAAGAAACAGCCCAACGCCATCTGATGCTCACAAATTACAACTGATACCCCTGCATTTGGAGACTTTTATCTGGTCAACAGAACATCTGATAGCCACTTACCACACACACACACACACACACACACACACACACACACACACACACGTCGTGGTCTGTATTATTTTTTCGGGCTTCACTTTTATACATTATGCTTTATTTGCAAAAATCTTACAAAGATTGTATACAAATACTCTATGGTTATATTTATCTCTACTTTCTTGTGTAAAAAAAAATTTCCTCTATGATAAAGCAAAAACATTGAATTTATTGGATTGCCTTTTCACATTGAAAAGACAGCACTTTTATTGCCTGGATTGATTATGGATTTTTGCCATTTGATAGGGTTTTCCAAAAATACAATACCTCACAACTTAGCCACTAGCTACCATCTTTTCTACTGTGGTACAGATAGGATAGCACTATGCTTGCTCGTCTTTCATAATTCTTTATCTTCTTCCAGTTTTCAGTAACAGCAGCATCTATGCATGCTATCAGGAAGTTTCCAGAAATATAAAACATAAAGGTTCATATTTACCTTTTTAATCAACATGGTTTTACTGTTTTACTTTTGGATTTTGGTTCTCTTATAGTATTCCTAAATTTATGTCAATGTAATATTAAATATTCCAATAACCTCTGCTTCCAGGGCTGAGACCCAGCTCGGACAGCCTTTTCATAGTTAATCTAGCAAGCAAAAATAAATGACATAGCTTTACAGCATTAAGAGTAAACTCCTGCCTGATTTGATGGCACACAGCTTTTATCCCAGCACATGAATATTTTGCTTATAGTAWGTACTGGGACTGTCCTAAGCAATTCAATAAGTCTTCAGAATATCTCAAGAGGCAGGTAACTAGAAGCTATGACATGGTACAGCCTAGAATGCTGAAGACAGACCATCACTGTACCTAAAGGTTGGGGCTGCACCCAGGAAACCTAGCCGGGGCACATTCACRTGATCTCCTCTCAGTCAGTACCCGTTAGTGGAACTCTCACAAGACAGTAAACTGATTTCAACTCATGTGGGAGTTTTATAGGCAAACTTTCAATTAAAGTGCCTTGCACAAATGTTGTCTAAAGAAGGACTAATTGAGCAAAGCATGATAAACCAGTCTGAATGCCAAATGGCTTAAGAAGTCACCATCAGTCTAGCATTTTTACAACTGGAAAGAAATGATGGCTCTCTCCAGGATGTGAGCTGCTGCCAGGAAAGAGTGAGCTTTTCTCTGCTGATTCAGAGAGTAAGTCAGGAAGTTCCAGGAAGCAAGCCCTTACGTTACACATAAARCAGAGCCCAAGAAGCTGAAGGCCAAGACCTCAAGCTGAATGACWCTTACAGTCTCATCTCAGTCCTGCAGGTGTGATATTCTATACTGGCAAGAGAATTGAGATAGTAGCCTGGGGGAGGGTGACTTAGACATGACAGTAGGGGTACAAAGCCAGGCCTAACAACTGCATATGACTACAGACTGAGGCTTTTCTTTACAGTATGCAGAGTAAGGAAGCTCTTAGCTGCTTCAAGTTTTAAAATGCCATTTCACATCATAAGTTGAGTTGTCATTATGAAAGTATTCCTGCCATTTTTTTCAGTTTTGCTTATAAGACTTGCATAGTACTGTTGCAAGAGTCCACATGCATAAATGATCCCATTTTAAGACTTGAAAATTCCTTGATAATCCATCTCTACTGGTTCTGCTATTATCTTAACAGCCCATCCTTTTATTTTGATTGTGACATACATCCACTGCACCAGTCCTGGACACAGTATAAAGCCCTGTCTTGAAACATGATCCACAAGAAGCTATATAAGGACATGACAASAGATGGGGAGGAATGTCTCATACCCAGTGTGCCTCACAACATGCACATAACATACAGACTCTAGGAGATCCTTCAAGATCTATCAACAGKGCAGTTAAGAAGAATCTGTGTCCAGTGAGGAAAATAAAAGCAGCTTCCTTTCTTGAAAGCTCAGGGAAATCTAAAGACTGGTTTCCTGGACTGAGAGGCTTTGACCAGAATGTGGACTCCCGGACCCTTCACCCACCCTATTCAGGTCTCATTTGGCAGGATGACAAAGCAGATGCAAACTGACGTGATGAGTAAACAGCTTCTCTTCCTTTAGACAGCATTCCACAAGAGCAGAAAAGAATAAACTTTGCTAGGTGTCCCTGGGGATGCTATATACCTGCCAAGATCCCCCAATGTCATTTGTCACCCCAGCTATTTCCTATAGTCTTTTAGGACCACAATGGATAACAAAAGGTCAAATTCTATTGGAAATATCACTCAAGAGAGAGAGTRAAAACAACCACATTCCAGTTCTGACCCATTCTCCATCTTTTCCTCCTGAAGCAGGAGTCTGCCAAATGAAGTCCAGGATCACATGCAACCTCACAAGCTCACAAGCTTGGCAGGACGGGCACTGCCACCTAACAATCAGGCAGCACTTCCCAGGCTCTCGCATCAAGCTGGCCATGGGACTTAGTGCTAGCTTATGAAAGATAAGKAAGATGCGGCTCCTGGCACTTGGTATAGTCTGAGTCTTCCTCATACTTCCAAGAAGGGAAAATGTGACATTCAGTACAGAACAAAACTAAAACATGGCAACAGTCAGGAAGCCAGAGAGTAACAAATCTCTATTCTGACTAAGCCACTCCTAGGTAGGATTGCAGTCACCTACCATTGAACATAATCCCAGATAAAGGGGTACCCTGCAAGGCTAAAATAGTAAGTGAAAACAATAAGACAGCTATACTTAGCTTGGTACACATAAGGAAAGAGGAGACAATGGGCAGGGTTAAGATACTCTGGGAGATGAAAGAAACACCTGGAGAGAGGAAGGAAATATGGAGGGTGGGGTGGACAGTGTAGAAGGTAAGAACACTGGTATGTAAGCTTCAACCATTGACTCTGACTTAATCAGTGGTAAAAACATCAATGCCTGCCTCTGAAAGTTCCCAAGGCCACCCAGAAATGTCACTAGTAAAAGGCCAGGAAGGCAGATTAAACACACTGCCTGAGTAGACACAAGGTTTATATCTTGCTCCAAACACAGCTTCTTTTGAGCAGCTGTTTCATCTTAGGAACTAGTGAGATRGCAGGTTGATCATGTTCTATAGATACAAGGTTTCCTGTGCACATTCTCACAATGCAGCACTCTGTTATTTTCTTCTTGATCTAAACACTGAGCTGCTTTCAAGGACAAATGGCTACATAGTTACCTAAGAGACTGCCCTAAATGAAAGATGCCACCACCACCGCCACCTCCACCACCACCACCTCCACCACCACCACCTCCACCCCCACTGCCGCCACCACCACCACCATTTTGGCCATTCACTGTACATAGCAATTCCAGGGGCAGTTGTTAAAGTTGTGACTTTTGTTTGGAGTTTTACTCTTGTTTTCTTTTGATTTAGAAAGAGTCTCAGTTTGTAACTCTGGCTACCCTGGAACACAATACCTGGACCAGGCAGGCTGTCAAATTTGGATGTGCCTGCTTCTGTCTTCTGAGGGCCAGGATTAATGATACAAGCTACTACTCCCAGCAACTTTTCTTCTAACACTACAAAAGCTGGAGTTCAGATCTGTGCTATTTGTCACTCTTGCAAATCATTCACAAAAGTTCTCTGCACTTTCTGGACCTCTGGTCTGTCCTCAACAGCTAGATGCTACCTCAGCACACCAAGACACACTTCAGTATTAATTCTTCTACCTGTAGCCAAATCCAGCATCTCTCATTTGGTCCCACCCTGCCAAATYAGCTGCCATTGCAGGATCTGAAATGCACTCACACACTGCRGTTTGTTTCTCTAGAAAGCCTCACTCACTGCAGAATATGAGTGCRATCAGTCATTCAGCTGAAGGGCATGGAGCAGAGGACCTGGCCTCTCCATGAAGTCACTTCCACCTTTACCATCCAGATGATGGCAACTGGTCTATACACCTTACAATCCAACTCACAGTTACATATTTGACTCTCATATGTTAGATATGGGAGGTTCAGTCCCACTTTGTGACAGAAACAGAGACCAGCCATGGGTTAGCTAAGGGAGGCAGGATCAGCAAAAAAGTCATTCACATACATATTCCCAAACTTCTAGTTTACTGAGCAACTAAGTACCTACCTGGATTAAGTACCAGTGAGGCAATAGGAACAAGAGAGATCCAATTCCCTGCTCTCATTGGGTCCTTCTACTTCAAAGGCAGAATAGTCTAAAGGAAGCAAAATTCATAGTGTACTGATAGTAGTAGCCAGTGTTGTGAAGCAAGCCACAGCAGAGGAGAACAGACAATTAGTTCAAATAGCATTTACCAGAGGTACACTTCGCCCTTTCCTAGAGGGAAGAATGGAGAAAAGGGCTCAAAAGCCTGCAGGGCTGGATCAGACACATGAGAAAACGTGTTTGGTTTRCAATACACTGGCATTGTGTCAAACTTCCTGTGAGGAGGTAATGTAGGTAGGTCCAGAATCCCCCTTTCAGCTAATGGCAGCTCATCAAAAATACAATGTGAGGCATGCTGAATTACAGCTACGGTGTTCCAGTCCTGGAAAAGATGAAGAGCTCGGCTTCCAGCCAGTTTCTCGACCCTGGGAGCTCTTTAACACACGCAGTATCACCCCAGCCAAAGAGGGTCATTCAGCATGTGCCCTACTTCTCATGACTTCAGATGCTATCAGTGATCCTGAGCATGCTCAGAGAGGTTCCAGATATGAGGACAAGACTTCCCACTGACAAAGGCTGCTGTACCACTGAGCAGAGGCAGACGGGGGGAGGGGGACACTCATCCTAAGGTTTCTTCAAACACTTTTAACCTCTGTGGCTACATTTTCTAGAAGCACTGGTATGCATGTGGGTAACAATGAGATGAATTTATGATGAAACCAAGTGTACCAGCGGTACCACTGGCTCAGTCATCCCCACTGTGGCCTGATAATACATATGTATAYGGTACACATTTAGACAAAATCAGAGACATCTCCAACTGTCCTCCAAAATGAGCTCAAAATTTGACTAAGCCAACAAGTTCCAATCCATTTTGCCCTAAATAATAAAAATTAGAATCTGACTCTCCTCAGAGCAGTAACGCATCTTTCAACACCCAAGTCATTTATTTTATCCTATTCACTCACTCATCTATTCTAATTCCTCAATCTGCGATTACAGACCTAGATGATCAAGAGCACAGGAAGATGGCTTGTTCTCAATGTTCACTTTCTCTAAAATGTCTGTTCCTAAACTGTGCCTGACACCTTATCTCTCTTAATAATTTATGGCACATTTGTGTCTTACCTCTCTAAGTGTAAGCTCTCTGGGAGAAATTATTATACTTCTTTATATTCCCACTTAGGACAATTCTATTCAAAGTATAGTTTTTAATGTATTAATACTATGAAAAAATATCTAAAACATCACTGATATATTCATTCCTTCAAAATCACATACTCAGCACTTACTATACACTCTCTGTGAGGCACTRTCAACCTAATGACATTTAAAATGCCTTGACCTAAAAGCAGTAAGTCTGCATAAAGACAAGGCTAAAATATCCCACCCCAAGCAAATGGCGTATAAGTGCTCAATAGTTTACAAAAAGAGAGAGCACATGCTATAAAAACCTAGAATGAAGGTCATGTTCCACAATACAGACAAGGAGCCAGCATTGGAGAAACACGCTGCAATAGAAGTTGAAGAAAACTGGCAGGGTTAAGCCCCCCAGCAACACTTCCCACAAAAAAAAAAAAAAGAAAAAGAAAAAGAAAAAGAAAAAGAAACAAAACAAAAAACAAAAACACAAAAAAGCACTTCAAGTCTAGTTTGATTGACCCTACTTACAGGTTAGTGATTACTGTTAGCATTCTGTCTAAGCTCCACCCCACAGTTACCAGGCAACAGCCAGGTGTGCCTGACCTGCTATAAAAGGGGCTGCTGCCCCTCCTCTCTCTTCTCCTCTCCTGCTCTTGCTCTCCCTGTTTTTTGCTCCTGCTCTGTCCCCTGGCCCCTTCCCTGGCCCCTTCCCTCCCTCTCTCCATATGCTCATGGTCGGCCTCTTCTCCTCTACTTCTCTCCCTCTGCCTCTCTCTCTCCTTAACTGCCCTCCCCATGCCCTAAATAAACTCTATTCTATACTATGCCACCATGTGGCTGGTCCCTCAGGGGGAAGGGAGGCCTTGGCATGGGCCCACTGAGGTACCCCCTTCCCCCACACCACCCCTCCATAGAACATGGCTACCCCGTCTCTATCTTTTATAAACACATCAATAACTGCTTCATAGATGCTAGTAAAAGATGGGAAACTCTCGGATCTGAGACGACGACTTGGTTTCTCATGGCCCAGTGGGTCCATAAGTTTTACAACTATGTCCATTGATCCAGTAGATGCAGTACATATAGGTTTGCATCAAGCAAAGAAAACCATACATTGACATGAAGATGWCTGGACACAGGCCAAACAACACATGGGCAGCAGTGAATCCGCACACTAGACAAGGGTTCCYGGGTTGGTCGTGTGCTGGCAAGGGAATAAGAAGCAAATGTAAACATGCTGTATCACTAGCCCATGGTTCACAGCACGGCCTGAGAGCTCCTAACCCACCTCCACAGGGCTAGTTTCACTTCACTCAAGAGCAACCACACATTGGGAAACAGCAAATACACCTGACCTCTCTACATCCTAACATCTTTTGTCTCATGTGCTATAGCTGTTAGGTTATTTTTCTGCCAGTGAAATGAGCCAGTTCAAGCCAGATTAGATTAGATTAAAGGCAGRTTTATTGGGAAGCTGCTCTCAAAGGAGTTCACAGGCCCCAAGGATTGAGGCTGGGGAAGTTGACATAGGGAGAGGGGCTAGGGGAAAGAGAAAGTGAAAAGGGAGCATGTGCGCAGACCTAAAACAGACAGACAGACAGACAGACAGACAGACAGACAGACAGACAGACAGACAGACACCAAGACCAAAATGA
Source organism: Apodemus speciosus (assembly GCA_002335545.1). Classification (NCBI taxonomy): domain Eukaryota; kingdom Metazoa; phylum Chordata; class Mammalia; order Rodentia; family Muridae; genus Apodemus; species Apodemus speciosus. Next base: position 132,304 of record BDUI01001315.1, read on the forward strand.
CTGAATTATTATAGGGAGGGGCCTCTAGAGGAAGGGTAGTCCAGCCCCTGGGCTGGAAAATTCAGGGTTGGGGGCAGGGTATGCCAGGTAGGGACTAACGGGTGCTGGGAGAACCTAGAGGCCAGGTCTGCTTTGGTYTGTAAAATATGCTCCTCAGTCCCTTGTCCCTGGTCAGGAAACCAAACAATAGACCTAGTATTTTCTCACCAAACATCCAACTATATTCCCATTATCTTTCTGTTCCCCAGAGATAAATATATAACTTGGTTACCTTGGTTCTCTGCTTATGGTATCAGTGAGCATCCCCTGGATGTTCAACCCCTAAAACCAATGAGCAGGGACTTAGGATATAAAGTAATTGACAGAATGTTTGTCTAGYATGCAGAAAGCTATTCCCGGCACCACATACACACCAGGCATGGTGGTGCATGCCAGCAAACCCAACACTTGGGAGTTGGAGCAGAAAGATCAGGAGGTTCAAGATCACCCTCAGCTACATAATGAATTTTCAGGACCACCCTAAGCTAGGACTCTAAAAAATAAAATCAATGTATGTGTCTACAAGTACACACACACACACACACACACACACACACACACTCAGTAGACTCAATCTCTAGTTTTCCAACCAGTTACTTACCCTGTAATTCTCCTTATGCTTGCTTACCTGGTTAAATAACAGATTCAAATTCCGACCTAGTTCTTGACAGGAATGCTCAAAACACGACTTCCCTCCCCTGCACTTTGGGCAACAGCTATAAATAGGAATTTGATTTTTCTTTTTTAATTTGCCACTACCTAGTAGAGAAGCCAACAATAAGAATGAATTAGGACCTCTTCACACATGCATCAGTGGAAAGAACTGGGAGGCAGTTCTTTAATAAAAGTAGTGGCACCTCTATTCCATGAAGCCTATGCCAGTACTTAAGTCAAACTGTCATTTTGGCACATAAAGTAACTACAACCTAAAGCTGTACTGCAGCCTAAGCTCAGGCGAGGCAGGGCCTGAGGACCTGCTAAGCCCGCCCTCTGGTGCCTAAGTTTTTGTCTACCTCTGATGGCAGTGTGCCCCTGGTAAATCCTGCTCTTTTCCACTGCTGTGGCCTTAAGAAAGACTCCAACCAGACAATAACTGAACAAGTTGATACTATTTACCACAATGCTGCTTTTAAGAGAGAAACATCACCTAGTTTGGCAGATTTCTCAAGATACTTATTTAAAGATTTCTTAGTTCAGGTCACTGAAAATATTAAGAGGATAGACAGAAGGAACATATACGCTAAACATTCCTTACAGGCTTGATGCCGTAGTACTCAGTCCAAAATCAGGGCACAGGGGTTCCATTTCAAAAGAAAGATAGAACTCAGACCATGGAATCATATACTTCTGTTTTCCCTTGGTCAGAACTCTTTCCACTTTGGGCTTAAATGATTGGTTTGATTCCTCTACCATCCATAAGCAGTGAAACACTACGACACCACCCRTCAGCACACATACCCCAGGCAAATAAACTCCAGACTTGTGCAGTACCCAAATGGGGATATTTCATTGCTGAGGTTAACATTGTGCACTTTTCTAAAATTAAGGCAGGATTTCATAGAGCCCTTTAATGTGTTATTAGTGCTGAAAATATCTTTTTATTTTTTCTACCTTTTACTACCTTCYGAATGCTGAAATTACAGTAGTGCACCATCTTACTCAGTTTTTATTCAATGGTGGGAATTGAACTCAGTGCTCATTGTATCCTAGGCAAGCAAGTACTATCAACTGAGCTTCCTACATACCTCTAACCCTACCCCCATCTTCCTACCTTCTCTCTGAAGATATGTCTACAACCTTAGCAAGCACATCAACCCCCTACATTCAAACCTCTACAGTGAAAAAGAAGGGCTGTCACTTTCTCCTGCTCATTGAAGCTATTTATCTCAATCATGATCACTATGAACCAAAGGCTATGCTGACAGGGACACCAAGGCCTGGTTCTTGCTCCAGCCAATTTGTTGAGAGTCCCATGAGCTAGGAGTTCCTCAAGTCGACTATGACTTGCGCTTGGAGCATGGAGGTGCAAAGGGGCCAGACTCAGGATCCGTGAGCAGAAGGCAATAAGGACACATCAGCTGCAACATGATCTAAATCYGAGTGCAGTGCACAGAGAGGCCAATTCATCAACATGCAGTAAGACTACTTCCCTTGCATTACAGGAAGGACTAAGGAACCAGGGTAGCCTTTCACCCAAACCTTTCACCTCCGTCTAACGCACACACCCACCCCATTTCCCCACTTTACTTCACACTGATTTCACAAGTCTACCTTAAGAACAATTGTCCTCAGATTAAAGGTTCTTTTTTTTTTAAGTTTTCAACATTATAATCTCTCTTCCTCCCCACCCCATACTAAATTTAAAGTACTTCTCCCAATCTGTTATCAACCATACCTAGTGTTCTACTACTGTGTTTTCTTAGAATTCTAAAGTATTTTATACCTTACAACTGGCTAACCATTAACCAACCACACACAATGCCATGCAGACTAAAGAAGTTTTATCAATACTAAAGCTGTGAAAGAAGCCAACCATAATGATACACACATGTAATTCTAACACTTAGGAGGCTGAGGCAGGAAGATCAAGAATTTCAGGCCAGTCTGAATTACATATTAATACTATTTCCAATCAACCAATCAATTAGTAAGAAATACAAAGATCTAGAACAAGTCTGAGTTGGTCCATCCAAGAAAAAACAAAAAAGCCAGCCCCTTGCTTCTGCCTAAACCAGCTCACACTGAGCCATTTGGGAACAGGACCCCTCCATCCTACTCAGGATGACCCCAGCACAAGGAACAGCTTCAGGACAATCATACCTTGGGGCTCTTAGCATTCTTGCATCTAAGCTCACTAGAGAAAGCRTGTGTGCCTCCTCCTCACAGGACTCCCACTGTCTGAACACTAGGTTCCATCAAGCCCATTCTGTTCCAGCACTCTCAAATCACCCATATGTCTCTTTCCACCCACTCATCCCATCACATTTTTAAATAAGTTGCATTATGTTTCCATTTCCAAACATTTTATTCAGACATGCAAATGAAATATACAGATGTCTAAATCAGAATGATACTAAAAGCAATGGATCTTTGTTGACACATTCATAGCATAGTCTCTCCGCTGATGGATGGATCCCTAAAATTTCAAGTCCCTGCATCTCTCAGGTAAAAATACCACTTTGAAAGGAAAAGACATCAAGATGTCAAGCTGGCCTCTCTGCTGTACCCCATTTTCCACATCATCATTTCTTAGACTCTCTTGTGGGCCCTCTGGCAGCACCATTGCAAGCACCCCAACAGCACAGCACATAACCTCTCTCAAAGCAGATGTTATCACCCTGCCCAAATTGCTGCCAGCCCTCTCTCCAACTCACACTTCCACTCCCAGGCATTAGGCATAACCTCAAGCATACCTACAAGAGACCCTCAACACAATCAGTAGAGGCTTGGGTCACCAGCTTATCCCCCACAGATCATAATTGCCAGTCCCTTTCTCCATTCGCTCTCATGACAGTGGTAGCTTTCAGAACAGAGACGGTGCCCTCTCCTAGCGCTCAGCACAAAGAGCATACCAAGTACTTATTAAATCACCATTTGTCCACTGAAAATATGACAATTTTACTAAGTATGCTTCTGGAATTTTCATCACAGAGCTTATAATTAAATGTTTTCTTTACAAGCACTTCAGAAACCTAGGTACAAGAATGGCCAGAAATACTAATGGGCTGAGGCCAAAACTATCAAAACCACTAGAAATCTGACAGGCGGTACATAATTAGCATGAACTTGTTTTTGACACTTGCCTTTGGTACTTCAAGTAAAATAAAAAATATGCAAAAATAGTTTACCCTCTATTATCAGTCTCTGAATTTCTGTAGTTAACAGGGTCCCCTTCCCTCTTGTGTACAGCCAAATGTTAGAAAGGAACAGCAGCAGAACATATCAAGTCTTGTCCTCTATAGGAGCATGAGGTCACAAAGAAGAAAAAACACTCATAAATACCGCAAGAGAGTGGAGGTGGATGGAATGCTTCCCAGCAATGCTGTGAGCTAGAATCACACACAATAGCTGTATAAGGTGGGAAAACGTAGCAGTTTAGCCAAGTATACAGAGGGCCCATCAAAGGCTCTAGATTGAAAGTGGAACCACCCATCAGTAAACATTTAAAGAAAATGGGGACTTGGAATGGTAGAAGATAAAAGCTACATAATTAGAAAAAAGCCCTTTTCTTCGGCTTGAAGCTGTATATCTTCATGAATGATGGGCTCACTGGAAATGCTAAAGGACTCCTCGGGCTACAATACCTGCGGCCTGGCCACTGGGCCTGACCAGTGGGCCACANTTTTTTTTTTAAGTTTTCAACATTATAATCTCTCTTCCTCCCCACCCCATACTAAATTTAAAGTACTTCTCCCAATCTGTTATCAACCATACCTAGTGTTCTACTACTGTGTTTTCTTAGAATTCTAAAGTATTTTATACCTTACAACTGGCTAACCATTAACCAACCACACACAATGCCATGCAGACTAAAGAAGTTTTATCAATACTAAAGCTGTGAAAGAAGCCAACCATAATGATACACACATGTAATTCTAACACTTAGGAGGCTGATGCAGGAAGATCAAGAATTTCAGGCCAGTCTGAATTACATATTAATACTATTTCCAATCAACCAATCAATTAGTAAGAAATACAAAGATCTAGAACAAGTCTGAGTTGGTCCATCCAAGAAAAAACAAAAAAGCCAGCCCCTTGCTTCTGCCTAAACCAGCTCACACTGAGCCATTTGGGAACAGGACCCCTCCATCCTACTCAGGATGACCCCAGCACAAGGAACAGCTTCAGGACAATCATACCTTGGGGCTCTTAGCATTCTTGCATCTAAGCTCACTAGAGAAAGCRTGTGTGCCTCCTCCTCACAGGACTCCCACTGTCTGAACACTAGGTTCCATCAAGCCCATTCTGTTCCAGCACTCTCAAATCACCCATATGTCTCTTTCCACCCACTCATCCCATCACATTTTTAAATAAGTTGCATTATGTTTCCATTTCCAAACATTTTATTCAGACATGCAAATGAAATATACAGATGTCTAAATCAGAATGATACTAAAAGCAATGGATCTTTGTTGACACATTCATAGCATAGTCTCTCCGCTGATGGATGGATCCCTAAAATTTCAAGTCCCTGCATCTCTCAGGTAAAAATACCACTTTGAAAGGAAAAGACATCAAGATGTCAAGCTGGCCTCTCTGCTGTACCCCATTTTCCACATCATCATTTCTTAGACTCTCTTGTGGGCCCTCTGGCAGCACCATTGCAAGCACCCCAACAGCACAGCACATAACCTCTCTCAAAGCAGATGTTATCACCCTGCCCAAATTGCTGCCAGCCCTCTCTCCAACTCACACTTCCACTCCCAGGCATTAGGCATAACCTCAAGCATACCTACAAGAGACCCTCAACACAATCAGTAGAGGCTTGGGTCACCAGCTTATCCCCCACAGATCATAATTGCCAGTCCCTTTCTCCATTCGCTCTCATGACAGTGGTAGCTTTCAGAACAGAGACGGTGCCCTCTCCTAGCGCTCAGCACAAAGAGCATACCAAGTACTTATTAAATCACCATTTGTCCACTGAAAATATGACAATTTTACTAAGTATGCTTCTGGAATTTTCATCACAGAGCTTATAATTAAATGTTTTCTTTACAAGCACTTCAGAAACCTAGGTACAAGAATGGCCAGAAATACTAATGGGCTGAGGCCAAAACTATCAAAACCACTAGAAATCTGACAGGCGGTACATAATTAGCATGAACTTGTTTTTGACACTTGCCTTTGGTACTTCAAGTAAAATAAAAAATATGCAAAAATAGTTTACCCTCTATTATCAGTCTCTGAATTTCTGTAGTTAACAGGGTCCCCTTCCCTCTTGTGTACAGCCAAATGTTAGAAAGGAACAGCAGCAGAACATATCAAGTCTTGTCCTCTATAGGAGCATGAGGTCACAAAGAAGAAAAAACACTCATAAATACCGCAAGAGAGTGGAGGTGGATGGAATGCTTCCCAGCAATGCTGTGAGCTAGAATCACACACAATAGCTGTATAAGGTGGGAAAACGTAGCAGTTTAGCCAAGTATACAGAGGGCCCATCAAAGGCTCTAGATTGAAAGTGGAACCACCCATCAGTAAACATTTAAAGAAAATGGGGACTTGGAATGGTAGAAGATAAAAGCTACATAATTAGAAAAAAGCCCTTTTCTTCGGCTTGAAGCTGTATATCTTCATGAATGATGGGCTCACTGGAAATGCTAAAGGACTCCTCGGGCTACAATACCTGCGGCCTGGCCACTGGGCCTGACCAGTGGGCCACARTGTTTCCATCTTGTATTAGCCAGGTTCTGTTGCTATGATAAAATACCACAACCAAGGCTACCTATAGAAGGAAGCATTTACTAGAACTTCTAATTTCAGAAGGAAAAAGTCCATCATGACAGGGCAGCCGAGCAGCAAGCAACAGCACAGCAGCCGGAGCAGGATGCTAAACTTTCATATCTTGAACCTTCAAAAGTCGACAGCGCAAACTGGAAATAGACAAGGCTTGCTTGCTTGCTTGCTTGCTTGCTTGCTTGCTTGCTTGCTTGCTTGCTTGCTTGCTTGTTTGTCTGTCTGTCTGTTTGTTTGTTTGTTTGTTTGTTTGTTTGTTTTTACTCTCAAACCTTGATTCCAGTGACATACTTCCTCACACAAGGCATCTCTTAAATCTCCCCAAATAGGATCACCAACTGGGGACTAAATGTTCAAACACTGAAAACCGTGGGGAACTTTCTCATTCAAACCACTACACATCCCAGCTGTGGACATACTGCCACAGGTAAAACACTGACCTAGTTTGGTCTCAAAGATGGGGGCTCCTGGCAGATTCCAACCAACTCAGAGCAACTGAAATATAATGCCTGTCTGCATCTACATTAAACCACTTGCAGATGTCAGAAGAATGACAATGGAAAGTCAAAAAGGCTCATTCCATTCGCTAAAGTAGTTGTTCAGTGCAGTTTGAGAAAATCTTATTCTCTTACTTTTAGAAGGCAGAGATAAATTAATATTTTGGGAAACAACCCTTTTTATATATAGATTCTTGATGCTAGTTCCATTTATACTTACATAGTAAGAAGTTCTCATATTTTTTGCTCTTCATGTAAACAGTTTTTAATGTATCTCCTATATTCTCCTTTAAGGTACTTTTTTCCCACCTCCTATCTTTTCCTTAATTATATTATTACAAGTATGTTTCCTTTTCTCTACACTCAAAAATATAAAAGGCTACATCCATTTTTTAAAGATCCTCAATTCATGGCTAGAGAGAGAGCCCTGTTTGTAAAGTACTGGCCAAACAAGCATAAGACACCAAGTTTGAGCCCCAGAACTTATACACAAAAGCCAGACATAGAGGCTTAGCTGTAATCCCAGTAATGGGGAGGTAGCTGACCAGATACCCAAAGCTACTCATGAAAATGCAGGCACATGCATGAGAGAGAGAGAGAGAGAGAGAGAGA